>PVLD010000646.1:0-259351 GCA_004027595.1 Dinomys branickii | reverse complement strand
TAAGTAGGTCTTCCCACCCGGGAGATCCTGCAGTCCTTGAAGCTGCTTTGATGTCTCTTGCTGGGCTGAGCTTCCTCCCGATTCATGAAAAACCAGTTAGAGCGCGCACTTAACTCACCCTGTGATCGTGCAGACAGGAGTGCCGTTCAGATGTTTTTCCCTGGATGGAGATTTTCCCTGACTCAGAAATCCCGCCGGCTGGTCGCTGTTGCTCCAGTTCGCGCAGCGCTGGCTGCGGGGTGGGGTTCTGAGCGGGACCCCGGAGCGCTGCCCGGTTTGGTGCAGTTTGTCTCAGTAGCGCGTTCTCTGTTGGGTTCAGGAGCTGAAGCCGTTCTTCCCTCCACACTCGCTCTCTCGGCTGGTCGTCTTCTTCCCGGAAGTCCTTATTTCTGTCTTCATATTGTTATATTTCATTGTTTGGGTGGTAATCCTCTGGGAGGTTCTCTCTCTGCTGCCTACCCGGTCGCCATCTTCCCGGAAGTCTCCCTTGATTTACTTCTAAGTATTTAATTTTCCTTTCTGCTAATTTTTTTCCATTTGTTTTTGTGTGTTGATTTTGTTTCCTGCTACATTGTTGAATTATTAATTTTAGTTTTTGAATGGAATTTTTTGAGTCTTTATAGAGGATTATGTCATCTGCACATACTGGTAATGCTTTGGCTAATGATGCGTCTGTGAGAGAGGTGATTATGTATTTAAATTGTTATTGTCAACTCTTCAGCTATAGCAGGATATAAGAGTAAATGGAATAAACATGTAAATGTCAAAGAAAACATGTTTTTAAAGACTTACAGATAATAAATATCTTTAGTTTGCCCTGATTTTGTTGAAAAATATTTGCTGTAATGAGGATATGCCTAGAATGTTAATGTTCTGGAATAGGTCCAAAGGGAAACATATAAGCTTGTGGTGTTGAACCTATGGCATGTGTGCCAAAGCAGGTTGTGTATTATTATTGAAAGCTCTAAAAGGTTTGCCACCACGGATAAATGAACCATTCTTTCTGCCCATTCTCACCTCCATCTTCCCTAAGTCGTCCCCATCCAGACGCCCAACAAGAGGCTGGAATGTTTAGCTGCTTTGTGATATTGGGCAAGCAGATGGGCAGGATGAGAGAAGTGAAGGTGACTCGGGAGGACAGTTTCAGCAAAGCAATATCTGCGTTTGTCTGGTGGTGTTCTGGATGGATGATGATTTCGGACACACGGTACTCTTTGGCTTCATTTGTGTATCCCGCTTTAACAGTTCCCATCCACACAGTATATACGAATGTCATTGACCTAGGGGAAAAAAGAGGATACTGTAAAAGCAAAGTGTGCTTATGACCTATAGGTGGCTCGGAACCAATTGCCTATAGGTAGCACTAAGTGAAGAAAGGAGGGCAGCACACAGGAACTTAACTAGGGCTGGGTTAATCTTGGGCTGGGGTTGATTTGTCCTCTTCTCTCGCCCCCTCCCCTCTTCTCCCTCAGACACTCTTTCTGAGCTCTCATCTTCCATGTTACATTCTGCATTTTCTCTCCCGCGTACCTCTCCTATTCTCCGTGATTTCACCACTACTGTATGTTTAATCATCATAGCTCTTTAGTGCCAGGTTTGATTTCTGTTCTGAATACTAAGCCTTTAATTTCTAAATAAAAATTAAGCAAAGCATAATGCAGATTATACATATACAAATTAAAATTTTCAGATAGTTTGATAAAATGTACAAAATAAAGAAAAACAGAAGTTTGCTATTCCAGGATCTAAATTTTCCCTCTTCAGAGGCAATCATTTTCATCTCTTTTAACTCTTACTGGTTTTCCTGGTATTTTCAAGAAATCTTATATATTGCTGTTTCTTGACACGACCCCACTCTTTAGAATATTCAGTTCCTAATATATAAGGTAAGGATTGAGCTTCCTCCTCCTCCTCTTTTTCCTCCTCCCTCTCTTCTTCTTCCTCCTCCTCCTTTTCCTCCTTTGGTTCTAGGAATTGAACCCATGGGCACTCTACCACTGAGCTGTATTCCTTGTGTTTTTTTAAAGTTTATTTTGAGACTGGGCCTTCCTAGGTTCCCAGGCTGGCTCAGTGTGAAGGTGCTGAGATCAGTCCCTAGAACACACATACACAGGTTGTTAGATTGGTATTTAATATATATGATCCTGTGGCTATACAAACGTTAATCACCACTATTCATATTGGGACCCATGAATGCATTTCTTGTAAAATCTTTTCCTTTTCCTGGCGTTAACAATGTGATCCGAATTTTGTTTTCTTTATACCATCACTAATTTATCATTTTCCTCCCAAAAGTCTCTGTCAAAAGTATAAATCTCTTCTCAGCGTGTCCAAACCTGTCAGACATTCTATGAAGATGGTCGTTTTTGGAGCCTCTGCCTTCACAGTCCAATCAGGCCTCTGTGGCTGCCATCTTTGCACTTCCTCTCTTTTTACTTTTTTGAGATAGGGTCTTACTGTGTGTTTTAGACTGTTCTGCCTCAGCCTCTTGAGTACTGGGATTATAAGTGTGTGCCATCATGCTTGGCGGCACTTTCCTTTATCTAATTTTCTTAGGAGTTCTGTTCTGTGATACATCTTTCCTTTTTTGTCTGGACTCCATGTTTTCCTGTTTTTCCAGTTTATATGTTGATGAAACATTCTTCTATGGCTTCCTAAGGAAATGTGCATGAGAGGTAACATTTTTTTGCTATTTTACATGTTTGAAAAAGTCTCATTTCTGTCCCATACTTAATTTACACTTTATATATGGGTAAAATTCTAGGTTGGAAATAATTTTTCATTGCTTCATTTTCTCTGAGCTTTCACTGTTGTTACTGAAAAGTCATTTTAACTTCTGTGCATATTGGTTATCTACTGTTGCATAACTAGTTGCTGCAAACGCTAGTGGCTTAAAGAACAAATATTTTTCATAGATTCTGTGGGCCAGGAATCAGGTATGACTTAATCAGGTGTTTCTGATTCAAGGTCTCTTGTATGAGTGCAGTCAGGGTGGGCTTCAGTCACCTCAAGGCCTGCCTGAAGGGAGGGTCTATTCCAGACTCATTTGTTCTTGCTGTGGGTCTCCATGAGCTGCAGGCTGGAGATACCAGTTCGCGTGGGCCTCTCTGTGGGACTGCTCAGCACGGGACAACTTGCTTCTCTCAGACAGTGACTCCGAGAGTTCAGATTCTGTTTGTGACCCAAAAAAGCTTAAGACAAAACTCCCTAATTGGTATTTATGCAGTGATGTGGCAAAAAGTAAGAAAGTTCCATGCCCTATGCCTAGTACCTGCTAGTTTTAGAGTTCAAAGTGACCCATCTTACTACTTTTGGTGGCCTATGGCAATGATGGTGAAGACCCCCCCCATTTTGTTTGTTTGTTTGATTTGGTTTTTTGAGGCAGTCTTGCTGTATAGCCCAGGCTGGCCTTGAACTCACAGCAATCCTCCTGCCTCAGCCTCCCAAGTGCTGGGATTATAGGTGTGCACTACCACACCTGGCATGGTGAAGCTTTTAGAGCTTTCAGTGATATGAACAGCCCGCTGCAGCATAGTACCATAGATTTGCCACCAATGGTCTATGGGCTCATTCATGAAATAGTTCAAATATTTGTTGAGAATAGCCTGTGTGCTGGCTGCCAGCTAGAACTCACCCTCGGATGCAGTGTGCTGCCGTCAGGACCCACCATGCACTGATGAGTGAACCTCCACAAATATGCCTCTGGTAAAAGCGTAGGCTGACCTGCCAGGGCCAGCGCCCCACAGTAGCATCCTGGCCGCCCACAATGCGGCCTGAGTATACAGGCCGTCCACACACTAAAAGAAGAGGAAAGAGACTGGAGATCTGAGAGTCCTGTTCTCTGGTCCCCACCCATAGGCTGTCCCGAATATCTGCCCTTCCTAGGGCTGGAGCCCGCCCTGGACTCCAGGCCCTGTCCTGCTCTAGTTTCAGACCCCATAGTATGGAACCCAGGTGGAGACCACTCACCTGCCTGCAGGTTTTTCTTTCTTGTCAAAGAGGCTGGATGGGACCCTAAAGAAGACAAGCTGAAACATTAACATATAATAACACATTATGTGTCTAGAGTCTTCTCAGATGGGTGTTGAAGGCCAAAATTGGTAACTATGTAGCTGTTAGAGGAGTCTTGATAATCCCACTCCCTGCCTTTTAAAGCTGCTATAATCTGAGTTTTACTTGACTCAAGGTCATTATCAGGAATATCAGTATTTTAGGTTGTAGATACAGTGATGTGCTTAGACGGCTTTTGAGATTTGTTAAGGTGTTTATTGTGTGCTGTTTTCTTTAACTAAATTGGCATTTCACAGTACTTTCTTTTCTTACCTACCTGTTACCTGTTTGCTCCTTGCAGCATACCCTTATAAATCAGCATAGGCCAGAAAAATACATGAACAAGCTTCTGTCAAAGGCACTTCCAGTGCCCTCTGTTTAAAATGTATTTTTCCTGGATCCTCTTAGCTACTCATTTCCATCAGGTCAGGCTGTCTGTCTTTCTGTCTATCTATCTTTGTATTTATTTATTTATGGTATTGGGGATTTGAACCCAGGGCCTTGCACTTACTAGACAAGCACTGTATCAGTTACGTCCCCCACCTCCTTTAAGTCTTTGCCCAAATGATTCCTTAGTGAGGCTGTCTTTGACCACCTTATTTAAAATTACGGCATATCTTCTGCCCCTGAACTTCTGTTTGGTTTTTGAGGCAGGACCTCACTATGTAGCCAACACAGGCCTTGAACTCTGGGCAACCCTTATGTCTCAGCCTCCAGAGTGGTGGGATTATAGGCATGCACCACCATACCCTTCTTGCTTTTGAACTTTAGATGCCCTTTTCCTTGTATAGTATTCATTACCTTCTGACGTGCTTTGTAGTTTACATACTTAATATGAACATTAATTGTAAGTCCAATGAAGGGAGGGATCTTAGCTTTGTTTATTGCTGTATCCATCCAAGAGCATAGTGCTGTGCTGGGCATATAGAGAGCTCTCAGGACTTTCTCCAGGTCATGTTATTAGTAATAACTTTCCTTGGATAAAATATTATTTTATAGAACCTATATAATGGCTTCTTGAGTTGGAAACCTCTCCCTGTCCTAATAACTCACCCAGCAGGAGGAGCAGCAGGACGGCCTGGCCAGCTAGGCCCATGTCTCTGTCCTCAGGAGCAGCACTTCCTGCTTCCTGGACCGGACTCACAGTGCAGGGTAGGAGTTGGGGAGCAGCCAGAGAAGGGGCGAGGCTGGCTTCTCCTTCTAAGTAGAATCCCCTAGGCTTTTGGTCCTCCTGAGCTCCTGTTCTGAGAGGATCAGACTTTAGGAGAGCAGCTGCAAGACCCCAAAGAGCCGAGGGGCCTGAGGTGGCCCTGCTGTGTGGGGGAGCAGGTGTCTGTCTGGGGTTTCTTCCTGCAGGAAGGGATGGAAGGATGGCAGAGGTAGGTAGAGTAGCAGCGGAAGGAGCTGGAAGGAAGTAGACCCTAGCAAAGAGATGGGGATGGACAGGATTGTTCAAAAGCAAGAAATGGGAAAGGAGAAATGAACCCAGTACCTGGTTCGTTTTTCTCCTTGTTGTTATGTTCGTTACAGTGTTAGGCATAGAATCTACTCCAGGTAATTTCCTGAGAAGTGGACTGTAAGATGGATTTGTGGGCAGGACACTTCTTGGATATGGCCTCAGGGTCAGCACAGCAACTCTGTGGGGGCAGGAGGGAGAGCAGGATTGGTTAGCGGTGAGGTAATTATGATGCGTTTGATTCAGAGACCTCAGCTCATCCAAGTTACCCTGGAGCTGATGTAGCCTTTAGAGCTGTCCAGAACTGAGGTGAGAGTGCTATGCTCTTGGGCTTGTGCATCGTGGAGGAATGGCAGTGGCGGCAGTGCTCCCACCATAGGGTGGGAGTCAGCTGGGACCTGGCAGCAGCTGGGACTCTGGTGGATAGGAATGTAAATGCTTCAGTGTAGTATATCATGGCATTCACTTCTGAGTTTTCCCTGTGCCTGACAGGTTTTCTGTACCAGTTTGGGGGGAGGGCAGGTAGTAGGTCTGTAGTGGTAGAATTCAGTAAATTGGCACTCCAGAGGCTGAGGCAGTATTTCTATGAGTTCAAGGCCAGCCTGAAATATATAGTGAGCCCCTGTCTCAAAAAACCCCACAAAAACAAAAACAAAAAATAAAAAAGAATTGAGCCCTTTTGGTAAGGATAACTCAGTTATGGATAACAGGGACCCACTTCAAGTTAACATAAATCAAGAAGGGATTATTTTAAAGATGGTATTTAAGCTGAATTATATCATACCAAAAGTTCATGGGAAGATATAATTTGAGGTCCTAATCCCTAGTATGAAGAATGTGACCATATTTGGAGATTATTTAAGTTGGTAATTATGTTAAAATGAAGTCAACTAATATGAATGGTGGATCCTAACTAATATGAATGGTGCTCTTAAAAGAAGAGGACATTTGGACACAGTTTATATGCACAGGGAAAAGATAAGCTATCTACAAGTCAAATAGGCCTGAAATAAATATTTTTTAAAAATTACATTTATTGGTATCTTTTAGGTATATATAATGATCACATTCATCATAGGGAATTTGTACCAGTACATGACACCACATGAGTTTTAAATTCTTTCCACACCTACCCTCTCTTTAACCCCTGTCCCTTCATTTACAAAAGCTTTGTTTCCATTTTTCCTTCTTCTCTCATTTTTGTCTTTTTCCTTCCCTCTCCCCTTCCCCATCCCTAGCTCCACTTCCCATTTAAACATTTTCTTTGTATTTCACAATATCTATAATATATTTTGGTCCTTATTTACACTTTTGATTTCTCACACCAGAGAATGCAGTATTTACAGATTTGTATCCAATTTATTTTACTTGAGTATGGTGTCAAGGTGCATTCATTTAGCAAGAAATGTCTCAAGTTTATTCTTCTGTATGGCAGAGTGTATTCCACTGTATAGAAAAACCACATCTTTAGCTATTCATCAGTTGATGGGCATTTGGGCTGTTTCCAAGATTTAGCTTTTACAAACTGTGCTGCTGTAGACATGGGAATGCATTTATTGCTGTAGTATGATGCTTTCACTTCTTTCAGGAAGATATCAAGAAGAGGAATAACTGGGTCAAATGGAACCTCTAGTTCTAGATTTTTGAGGAATCTCCACACTGATTTCCACAGTGGTTGCACCAGTCTACACTCCCACCAACAATGGAGAAGGATTCCTTTTCCCCCCACAGCCTCACCAGCATTTGTTACTGGTTGATTTCCTGGTAATAGCCATTCTTTCAGGGGTGAGATGGAATCTCAGCATTGTTTTAATTTGCATTTCTTGAATTACCAGTGAAGTTGAGCATTTTTTCATATATTTATTTGCTATTTCTACTTCCTCTGAGAAGGATCTGTTCGTTATAGATGCCCATTTTTCGATTGGGTGTTGAAATTGGGGGCTTTGATTTGTGTTTCAGTTCTTTATATATTCTAAATATTAGTCCTTTACCTGATGAACAGCTGGTAAAAACTTTTTCCCACACTGTGAGTTTCTTCTTTACTCTTTTGGTTTTTCTTGCTGTTGCAAAAGCTTTTTAATAAGAGGAAATCCCAGTTGTTGATTCTTTGTGATAGTTCCTGTGCAATCTGAGTTTTGTTCATAAAGTCTTTGCCTACACCATTGTCTTCAGGAGTTCTACCTATTCTGTGTTCCAGCAGATTTAGTGTTTCTGTCTGAATATTTAGATCTTTGATCCATTTTGATTTTAGTGTGTGGTGAAAGATATAGGTCTAGTTTTAATATCTGGCATATGGAAAGCCAGTTTTTGCAGCACCATTTATTAAAGAGACTGTTTTCTCCCAATGAAGATGTTTTGTACTTCTCTGTGGAGGCCTCTGGGGTTGCCAGCACTCAACATGCCTGTGCAGTTTCAAGCCACCCCCTCCCATGTGGTGGGAAAGTGCCACCCGCCTCCTCCTCTTTCTTTTTTGAAATCTCAGTTCACTCTGATGGGCTTTGCTTCTGGCTTCAGATACTTCCTGGGTCCCGGGGACCCACTGCCCGTCTTCTCTTCCTCACATTGCTATATTCCAGTGTTTGGACATCAAATCTTGGAGAGGCTCTTTCTCTGCTGCTCACAAGTCTCTACCTTCTTCCAAGTCTTCATTTGAGAGAGTGTCTCAGTGTGCAGTTCATGCTGAACTTGCTTCTGTAGCCCAGTGATCCTCCTACTCATGCTGAACTTGCTTCTGTAGCTCATAGTGATCCTCCTACTCAGCCTCCTGAGTGCTGGGATTGTAAGGCACGGTGGCTTTTAGCACATCATTTTAAGATAGACAAGCCTCAAAATGTGTCTTGAGAAACATCCTGGAGGGGTTGTAAAGAGTTAACTTTGCAGTCCTGACTTTGCCCTGGAATTCTTCTCCTTGCCTGAGTTGTTAAAGTATATATCATTATGGCCAGAGCCTGACCTGGTCACGTGGTGCAAGGAAAACAACTGTGGCCAGGCCTAAACATTCCAATCTATTACCATGGAAACCAAAAATGTGTATAGGTGAGAACAAAGGCAGTTAAGGGCCACATTCTCTGACTGGGAATGCAGGGCAATGACCAGTCCAATTGGTTCTAAATTGAAGTTAATTAAAACTTTATTTGTTCTGAATGAGTTCTTTGATCTCTTGCAGAGTTCAACCCAATTTTGATTTTTGCCATAACAGGATTACAGGCGTGTGCTGCCATACCTGGCAAACCCATCTTGCATGGCCCTAAGAAGGAACCAGCCCCACTGCCACCTTGAATTTGGACTTACAGCCTAGAGAACAGTGAGAAATTGCTGTTTTTATTATTATTATTCTTGAGCTGATGTTACAACTTTGTTTGTTTTGACACGGGGTCTTGCTTTGCCTTTCAGGCTGACCTTGAACTCACTGTGTAGCCCACGCTGGGCTCAAACAGCAGTCCTCCTGCTTCAGTCTCCCGAGTGCTGGGATTACAGGCATGCACCACCATGCCTGGTTCATAACTTTATTAATTTAAAGTTAATAAACAAATTATCTTGGCGATGGTTAGGATTGATATTGATGATATTGATAGACCAGGGTTTCTCAGCCATGGGCTGTTGACATTTTGAGCCAGATGTTTTTTTGTTGTGAGTGGCTGTCTTGTCCTTATAGAATATCCAACAGCATCCCTTACTTCTGCCTAGATGGATAGTATCACCTACTTTAGGTTGTGACATGTCTCCAGACATTGCCAGGTAGAGGGCAGGATCACCAGGGAGTTGAGAGCTGCTGCTGCAGAGAGAGGGTACCACTTTAGGAATTCAGTCTTCCTCTTGAATATCCTGAAAATAAATAGGAACAACAGTAGATTTGAAGTTTGTAAGCTCTTTACTATATCTGTATTTTTGGCAAAGCAAATGGACTCGTCTCTTTTGTAACTCATTCCATCAGATCAGTGTATTATATTAGAAAATGAGTAAGTCCCCCTATAAATTCATCTCCAGAAGAATCATTGATTTCTCTAGCACGTGTGTAGCAGGCCTTAACTTCTGCCTTTTTTGGTCCTTTACAGCAATAGATACCAATGTTCCCTACTAAAAGGTACAGCCTGCTCTTAGCTCTTAAATTTGGACAAGAAACTTTTAGTTAGGCTAGATTTGCAAACTAGTAAGTTGTAAACTAGTCCATATGTGGATTATTTTATAGCAGGCCCAAGCACTGGATAGATTTTTCCTGTCCCTTGCTCTTTGCCTTATTAACCAATCTATAGGTTTTCCCAGCACCATGTGGATTCTGCCCTGAGTTCCATCCTACTTGCCCTGAGCCCTAATTCCCATTAACCAGGCCCCTTTGCAGGAACTGGTCTTATTCTTTGGGTCACTAAAGGAAAAAATACTTCTTTCCTGTGTTTTCTGTTTTGCTTTTTACTTCTACTCATGCTAGTGGAATTTTTCCTTGTGGTTTTTGTTTTGTTTGTCTTTGGTTTTTTTTTTTTGCTACCGGGAATCGAACTCGGGACCTTGTGCTTACTGTGCCACTGAGCTATATCCCTGGCCCTTCCTTGTGGTTTTGACAGCTGTCTTTCTATAGTCTTAGCTCTCATTTTGTTAATTTAAAAAACAACACTGTTGCAGGATCCTGTACTAGGTGCCGTTAGAACATCAGGAAGATGGATAGGACATTAGTGTCTTCTTCTCAAGGCTGTTCTTGCCTTTTCAAGAGAGTAAAGCTCTGTGCACCCAAATAACTCCAAATGGACAGTAGGAAGCCACGAGGATGCAGATAACTGGAACCAAGGGGCAGTTATTATTTTGGCATAATATAAGGAAGAACCTCTAGCAAAGAATGAAAATAATTCAAAATAATTGGAAAGAGCCCCCCATGTTTGGAGTCAGTCCTAGACTACAGTTTTGTTGTTGCTCTCATTTCTAAATGTGGGATGAATAATAACTCATTGAGCCATTAAGACTAAGGAAGACAATATTTACAGTGACCAGCATTGTACCTGGTACAGAGGAGTGGGAAGTTCCTGCATTAGTTAAGGGATGACAGGGACACAGATGTCCTGTCGCTCAGAGAACCCACTTAAGCAGGCCTTCCTAGGTGACGCAGTTTGGCCCAGCTCATCTCACTTGGGCTCTGCACTCTTTACCTTTTTAGCTTCTGGCATTTGAGAGTCATCAGTGCACCTAGAATAGATCAAATTCAAGAAGCTGATGGCCTCACTACATTTTAAGAGACTTTTGTATAAACCAGAAAGTCTATTTGCACTGAGGACTGTTCGTTTCCATTAGTGGAGTTTTCATTCTTCCTAACCAGGGCACTCCTTGCTTGATGATGCAATAATGGAGAAGCAAAATTAATAAGTAGGTGATGGTTGGAAGAGGCTGAAGATTTGAGCAAGTGGAGGTGACTAACCTCCATGAGAGATTTCCACTTACTGGGATGAAGTCCTGTACTGTTGGCTCTTATTTATAGAAATTGAGTACAAAGAGCACTTCTCTAAAACAGAACGTGTTTTTCTAAGTAAATGCAAAGTTTAGTCATCAGACTTTGGATCTCTCTCCCTTGGTAGCCTACGCTCTGATGAAAACATAGTTATCTGAATTTTCTCTTCTTAATTGCATGCTGACCACTCAGCTGCTTAATACTATTTTTTATTCAGTGTGCAGTAGTATAGTGATTGAATTTAAGCTGGATATGCTGTCATTGCTTGTGTGATGCCTTGAGATTATTTCCACATCTTAAGTTTAGTTTGTTCTCATAATACATGAGATGTGTGTTTATATGATTTTTTTTTCCTTAGAGGTAGCTGTCATTTCGTTTCACCCTTTATGTGTATATTTTGCTTAACTGTTCAATTTTAGAGATTTCTGGTGGGCAGTGAACACACTTGTACTTCCATTCTCCCATTCTGGACAGTGAACAGTTAGATTTCCAGTGCTACTGTGGTAAGAAGTACAGGGTTATCTGTTGGGTCTGTTAAAAAGCAGACTTAGCCTTGAGCCGGGAGTAGTATCAGGTTATTTGTAAAATGCCTTCCAACTGTTTTATGATTCTGTAACCACCTTTTCTCTCTTTATCATATTTCTTGGCTCATATCTAGATCCATCAGCTGCCTTCACAACCTTTTATCTTTTCTACTTATTTTGCACCCCACATGTCTAGTGAATTTATCTTTTCTTTGGCTGAAACATTTCCACAGTGCCAAGTATGCCTCGCATTCAGTTCTGTAGTGTTGTCATCTAAAAAACAAGTGTCGATTTTATTAACTTGAATAATATCCCTTTAAGAACAGATTGTAGTCATTCTTTGAATCTATAATTTATGTCTATAATTTATATAATTTTTACATTTGGGAATTAATTTTTTGAGAGTTCTTACTACTTTCTCCATATATTTGGAAAGCTTTTTAATGGCCCAGATTTACTTAGGATTGTGTAATTGCCTTATTTTTGTGGTAATTAATGAATATTATTTTCGTTTTGTGTGTGTGTGTGTGTGTGTGTGTGTGTGTGTGTGTGTGTGTGTCAGAGGTCAAACCCAGAGTGTTCATACATCTCCAGCCCTTTTTAAACATTTTTTAAAATTTTGAGACAGGGTCTTGCTGAGTTGCCCAGGCTGGTCTCGGAGTTCCGACCCTTTCCCTCAGCCTCCCAGAGTGCTACGACTCCAAGTACGCCGCTGCACCTGGCTTAAGCAGTGGTCTTACCACCGGTTAGTGAGATGTGAGCAGGGAATTTTTTGCCTCTGTTCATTCTGCTGTTCTGCCAGAACTCCTTCCAGTTATACTTTTACTCTGACTTGGTCAAATGATATAGATCGTTCTGTTACTATTTTAATCAGTCTTTTATGAAGTCCATAATTGAATTGAACCATAATTTAACACTCAGCCAGTATTAGATCCTGTGCTTTTCACTGCTCTTGAAATACCAGAGGCTTAGGTAAAGGATAAGGCAGGTGTGTATTTATTATATGAAATGTGCTCTTAGACTGTTGTCTGGTCATAGGATATTGCAAATTGGTTATATCTCTAACAGACACCTTCCCTAACCCCACCTGTAGCATAACTCATGAATTGCTTTTAATGAGTGGGGTTAATGGGACTCAGAGGAATTCTCTCCAGGGTGCCTCTGTTTAAACTGCAGCATGCCCTGATGTAATCTATGCCTTTCCTCTAGACTCCTCTCTTACTCTCTTCTTGGGAAAGGTAGCCTTCAAGATGCTCCTCAGTGATCTCTAATTCCTGATAGTCACACTTGGTTGACTCACTATTAAAAAATAGACAATAGGGAGTAATGAGGTGTTTTGGGATGAGGTATCGGAAGATTGGATTGCGTTGTGGGTGCTCTGTCCCCTGTGTCTTGGATCGGTTTCTCTGTGGAAGCCAGTTGGCCTGAGCACACACATGAGAGAGCTTAGAAGCAGATCCTTTTCTAGTTGAGCCCTGAGATAATTGTGACAGCAGCAGCCTTTGAAAGACCTTGAGCCAGAGCTACTCAGCTAAGCTTTCTGTGGTTACTGACACACAGAAAGTAATGTTTGTTGTTCTCAGCTAAGTTTTGAAGTAATTTGTTGTGCAACAGTAGGTTACTAGCACACAGCTTGGGCCTCTCTTTCCCTGCCCATTTCACCAGAAACCTTCTGATCTTCCAGATCTCTGCTTTTTCTTCAGAACCCAGTCTAGTCCCAGATTAGATGGTTTTTATTTGAAATCAGCTGAGAGCCAACCAACTCTAGCTTCTTTGTCTACTGAATGCAGGGAATGACTGGGCCAGGAAATGTCCAAATTCCAAATACCTTTTAGCCCTAAAGTTCTGTGTTTCTGTTTTCTCCTTGGGCTATCTCTAGTTTCATCAAAAAAATGAATTGTTAGATTCAGCCAATTTTTAAAGTTTTGTTTTTAATTGAAGATAATCATACATCTTTATGGAATACAGTGTAATGTTTTGGTACCTGTATATAATGATCAGCTCAAGATCTTTAGGGCCATCATCTCAGACATTCACTTTGGGTTTTGGCTTTCCAGGCTGACTTGAGAGAAAAAACAAGCAAATTAGGACTGTGGGATGACTGAAGTACATCTGTCTTGCTGACTCTTCAAAAATCCTCAAACATCAAAATCCAAAAAACTTATAAAATTTCCCTTTTGCCCTCTCAGCGGACAATTTTCAGTTGTCTCTTCACCCTGGCCATATTAACCTTGCCAGTTAAGGTGGCCCCAGGAAAACCAGAGGCGGAAGCATAACAAAGAGGAGTCCAGAGAGGCCCCCACTGCGGGTAGCAGAAAGCTAAGTAAGTGAGATGACTGACTTCTCAATCCAGGATTTATAGAAACTGATGTGTGTTTATACACAGGCTTAATGGTTTGGATACAGTTTGATCCTTAGCTCACTACTTCTGTCCGGACCTAGAAGTCCTTGACTTCACACATCAGTGAGGCCTCTTTGTGCCCTGGGGAGAGAAGGAAGTTGGTCAAGTGGTGCAGGAGGCAAATGGAAAGAAGTGAGGCTCTCCCTGCCAAGGCCTGTGGAGTTAGACCTGTCTGGGCATCCTGGGTTCACCCAGGGACTCTGAAGACAGAAAGAGGCATGGCAGAGGCACAGCAGGGAGAGGAAGGCTGGCTGGGACAGGTGCCACAGGGATGGAAGCTCACAACGCACTTTTCCATCTGGCTTCACTGTTGATGGGCTTTCCATACAACAAGCTTCCACTTTGAAAGAAGTCACTGCCAAGTCTGGTGACTAATGAGAAATACCCTTAGCTCCTTCAGTGTATAAAATGGCTTTATAGCTGCAAGGGCCAGAGTCAAAGATGTCTTAAAGAATTAGAATATGACTTGCAGTTACAGACACAGATTTCATGCCTGTGGTTTTCAGAGATAGCTCTGAGTTCACATATTCTGTCCCCATGTTAGTTAGTACTCAGTTATCAGACTGAGCTCCTTGGCTCTGAACAAGACTAAGGCCCCGCCAGACAGCACAGACTAGTAAAAGAAGAGCCATGGTGAGAACAGTTAATGATGCACAATTAAATTATCATTGGAGGATAGTTTTTTATTATTGTATAGAATTGAGGTGTAGATCTATGTGTGTGTGGTCTTTTTTAAAAATACGGTCTCACTATGTGATCCAAACCAGTATTGAACTTGGTATTGTGTCAAGGCTGCCCTCAAACTCTGATCCCTTTGCCTCAGCCTCGCAAGTGCTGGGATTACAGGTTTCTACCACCAACACCCAAAATGAAGCACTACTTTCCTAGCTAGTCTGATTCAGGGCTTACTGCTGAGTGGCCGTACTCTCGTGAACATGTCTTCCATTTGCTTTCCCTTCCACTGACCCACACTCTACCCAGGTGCAGAGGGAGAGCTCTATTCTCAAACTGAGCAGAACTATCCTCTCTCTACATTGGTTGTCTTGTTCTTTTTGCTTTTACCATCTTAGGGCTATTGCCGAACAAGTACAAAAGCAAGAATAGATCAGCAAAGAGATCATAGCAGAAGAAATATGAAGGAGGCAAAGGGTCAAGGGGAATCTGAAGTCAGCTGCACCTTAGTTGCTTAGAGCCTTAAGTAAGTCAGGTGGTAGGGCGAGATACGGAGTGGCTGAAGAAACAGCTCAGAAAATCTACTCCTCCTCACATTGGAATATCCTGGACTGCCCGCCAGTCACCCAGCAGGGGGTTGTATTCTGCAGTTGGGCCTTGGATGAGGGAAGGCAGATGGGCAGAATGACAGGGCTGAAAGATGCTGGGTAGGCCTGCCCTGCCACAGCGATGGCACTGGACGTGTTTCTGTGAAAGTCAGGGCAGGGACAATCCAGGACACAGTACTGAAGTTATTTTGGAGTCCAGGCAGCCAAAGATCTGAAGTGACCCCACCAATACCTTGTATTTTCTGATTTTCTTAAACCTGAGAAGAATAAAAGCCAAACAGGCCCCATGAGTTTCATGCGTCTCTGCTATGGAGTATCACAGTTCGGGGTATTGTTTTTCCATGTGTTCCTTCAACAAGTATTAAGGTTCTCCTGAGAATATAGATGAGACTAAGGTAGACCTCGCAGGGCCAAGGTCTCTTAAGGTTGTGTAATGGGGGGGAGAAAGACAAGTAAACAAATGTGGCTCAGAGTTCAGAACTATGATAAATGTTATAAAGAAAAACGGATTTTAAAATAGAGAATAAAGGAAGAGCGAAAAGTTACTGGATTAGGGGTCAAGGAAGGTCTTGTGGAAGAGGCTGCTTTTCAAGTGAGTCCCAGAATGCAGCAGTCAGCCATGAGAAGAGCAGTAAGGAAAAGCACTCCAGGTAGAAGGATAGCACATATAAAGGCTATGAAAGTGGAAAAGAGCTGGGCAGTGGCCAGGTGTGGTGGCACACGCCTGTAATCCCAGCCCTCAGGAGGCTGAGGCAGGAGGATTGTTGAGAGTTCAAGGGCAGCCTGAACTGCATAGTGAGACCCTGTCTCAGAAAAACCAAAGACAAACAAACAAATAACAACAACCAAAAAACAAGGAGGGCAGCTTCTAGGAATTGAAAGAAAAACTAGAGTAGAGTGGGATGAGGTTGGAAAAATGAGCAGCTACTTGGCTTGGAGACCGCAGTGAAACCTCTACAGTTTATTCTACTTAAGCAGCTACTGGAGAATTTGAAGGAAGAAGTGACATGATCTCACCTCTAACTCTAAAAAATAGCACTAGATATGTATGAAATTAGCAAAATGTATTTTACTATTGCAATGGTTCGGGAGAAGATACTATGGTCACAACATCTTTTGGAAGTGAAACCGACAGGCCTGGTATAAACATTGAATATGGAAGTCAAGGGTAAGTAAGGTGTCAGTGTTTGCCAGGTATGGTCATGCACGCCTGTCATCCCAGCCGTCTGGGAATCTGAGGCAGGAGAATTGCAAGTTGGAGCTAACTCTACAGACCACTTAGTGAAGCCCTACCAGCAGGGGAGCAGCCCAAGAAGCAGCCAGGACCCGCTTCTCCTGGATGGTTTCCTCTGCCTCACCCCTCCTCTCCTTGCGTTTCCAGCCCCAGTCAGATTCTAAAGGAACCCAGGGGAAGGAGCTGAGGCCTGACCTGCTGTCTGGAAGAGTAGGGTGACAGGTCTGTCTGAGGGTGGGGGCGGGTTGGGGGTGGGCCCTGGAATGACCAGGGATTCCCCAGTGCCAAGCAACCCTAGGGTGGCACACACTTCTCTGCACACTGTCACATCCCAGGGACCTGCCCAAGTTTCTCCCATGTAACACTTCCCTGACCAGGAGCAAACCAACCTGGACAGTTCCTGACCTTGATGATACGAGGTTGCACAGACCACTGTTGCACCAGGTCCTTAGTGTCTACATGGATAAGGACTAACACAATCCTGTGAAGAGAAGATAAGCCCATTAGTTAGCTGACTGATCTCCTATACTCTGCTTTCTGCCTTATTTCTCTTGCTATAATTTCTACCTGTTGTAATCTGTTCTTTGCCTTCCTCAGACAGCAGATATGGATTAGGTCTTTGTAATATACAAGGCATTGTTGTAAAGGTAGAGCAAGATCCATTGAGAAGCATGAGTCATAGGGCTTTTGCCTGTCATTAAAGAGTTGGTAGTATAGCAGGAGAGAAGTAGGCAAAAACTCAGGAGGTTTTTAAATTTATAATTTATATCCTATTTATTAAAAGAAGAGGACTCTGAAAGACTGAGGCAGGAGGATTGCAAATTCAATCCAAGCTTGGGGAAATGAGCAGCTTGGACCCTGTCTGAAAATTTTAAGAAGGGGCTGAGGATGTAGCTCATTGCAAAGCCTTAGGTTCGATCTCCAACACCAGAAAAAGAAAAAAAAAAAATGAAGGGACAGAGGACAAAGAAAGCTGAATGACAGAACATTTGTATATGCTCCACATACTGGTTTTGAAAACTGGTGAACTTAAACAAGGTCTGTAACTTTAGTCCTGAGCAAGCTATTGGTTGCTCTTTTTATTGTGGTGCTGGTAATTGAACTCAGGGCCTTTACACTGAGCTATATCCCTGCCCTTTTTATGTTTTTGTTTCTAGAGTATCTTGCTAAGTTTCTGGAATATCCTAGTTGAGCCCTGGGCTGGGCTCAGCTTTCAGTCCTCCTGCTTCAGCCTCCTAACAGTGCCGGAGTTACAGGCGTGTGTTACCACACCTGGCTGTGGTTGCCAGTAATATGATGTTGGAGATGATGATGAAGGGAAAGTTACTGAGAGTCTACTTTTCCAGGTCCAGTGCTTGGCACAGGACACCAAAAGAACAGTTTAAAAAATGTAGAGTTACAAGGCCTGTAGAAAAAGAGGGGAAGATCATACTCCTAAAAGTCAAATATAGTATAATAATATTTATAATTATTGCAATTGAGAAATAACTTGAAGGTTTCTAGAAGCCAAGGCCAAAGCAAGAAAACAAGAAAGAGAGAAAAGATAGAATGTGCTACATCTGATCTGATCTGATCTGATAACAAGAAGCATGATTTTTAGTCGGGAGATAATTTTCCCCCTTGGCAATTTATTAAATTTGTCACAATATTATAAAAAGTAGATTGGTTAACCTAATAGTTTTGTAGGGAACTGAGAAACAGTCATTTTTTTACATTGTTTCAGTAAATACTGATGGTTAGAAAATATTGAATTGCTATTAAGACATTTTTGTGAGATTAACTTAATTGACATGTTTATGTTTCTTATTATATAACTTGAAACAAAAGTAGGATTTAGAGAAGATGCCTCTTCAAGCTTCAAGATCCTATTGTTTCAAGCTGTGCTCTGGGGAGGTCCATGTTCTCTGGTGTTCTTTGGACTGTCTTGATATCTGTGTCTGAGAGTCCATCACAGCTTGGCTTAGTGGTGGGCCACAGCGAGACTTATGGGAAAGACAGATCCAGAGCTAATTAAAAGCATCAGTGATCTCAAGATAACAGGTCTTATCGTGGGAATGGATGAGGCCTCAGAGTAGGAAGCAAAAATAATTCTGGCCATAATGCCCAGAAGAGCTTATAGGATACTAACATGGACAATTTATATAGAGACTGTCACATACTCTAGTAAGGGGGAGGTAGTTTAAAAATCGCTGTTGTAATCCCAAATTCTTTTGGTTTACATAGTGAATAAATCTAAGAATTTAAAAATTTACATTTAATTTGAATTTAAAAATGAGTTAAGCTACTTAAAATCATTTTAAAATTTCTGGACAATAGCGTGATCAGTTACAGACACTTGGTAATATTTTGTATTTGCATAACATTCTCAGCCACACCACGACGCTGTGAGTAAAGTGTGTTTTCATCCCTAATTTATAGATGAGGAAACTGCAGTCCTTGTTATCCTGTGCGGTAGCAAAGCTGGATTCACTTCTGTTTTCTAGTCTTGTAGTCAGATTCGGAGCAAGATTTCCTTGCTCATCATTTTGTAATTTCCCTCTGTGCTGCAGCAGCCTGTCAGGGTCAGGAGACCAAAATCAGTCACCCAGCAATCATTTTTTTCAGTGCCTGTTCTAGAATAGATGTGTGAGTTTGAGTTTGCCTCCTTTTAAAGAGGGTGGCCACTTTGCAAATCTAACATGCTCAGAAGCTGCTGTGGCTAACGTTTGCCAAAATGAACAACAGGAAGAGGGGAGAAAGCAGACATAGAGCATCTTTCTGCCAACCATAACTACCTATAATACACTTCTTAGGGCTTTTAAGATGAGCCCTTGAAATAGAATGATCCTTCTTGGATCAAAACTTGAATGACTTCAAATTGAATCTAAGTTGCTGTCACTTCTTTTGGATAGCAGAGCATGATGTAGATTGTACTCTGTGTACAGAATTTAATGGTGAGGATATTAAAATAACAAATCTACCATGGTTTGGGCAGAGTAGGTTTACTGAAAATGTATTTGTATAATTGTTAAAAAAAAGACAAGATTATCAAGCATTCTATATTAGCAGCAGATGTAGAAAATTCTTTCAGAGGGATCAAATTATGTTATACAGAGGTAGTTTTCTGGGTTAAATTGTGTATAATTTTCTGTAATATATTGATTCTCATCTAGCATATTCTCATCAGATTATAGATCATTAAGGCTTTTGAATTATGGGAAAGAAAAAGACCCTGCTCTTAGGAAGCATATGCTCCAGTCATTAGATCATGACAAGTGCTTTGGAGATAAATGGTGAAAGAGCATAGGGATGGGGTACTTAAAGACTGATTCTGTAGAATGAAGGTCAGGGAACTGTGGAAATCACTGAGGCGCTCTCCTAGCAGAGACCTGAGGTAAGGGAGGAAAGGAGCTGGATGAATGCCTGAAGGAAGAATGGCTAGGCACAGAGAGCTGCAGGACAAAGCCCCTGGAGTAGAGGTGTACTTGAGAAACCTCGAGGCTAAAACAGAGTAAGTGAGGGACTCCGGCGGCTGGGAATGGGTGCTGGGCCGTGTAAGCTGTAGCAGGCTGTTAGGAGAAGTTTGGTTTTTATTCTAAGTGGAATGAGGAGAATTTATCTGACTTGGAGTTTTAAATGGATTACCCTGGCTACTGAGTTGGTACTTGTTACAAGATGGAAGCAGAGAGACATGACAGAAAACTATTGCAATGGTCTGGGCAGGCGGTGATGGCACACCTGGACTGGAGCTGCAGAGCAGCGATAAGGAGGGCAGGTTGGGAATACATTTTGAAGGCAGAGCCCATAGGACTTGTTGATGGGCTGGCGATTGGTATGAGAGACCGAGAAGTCAAGGATGACTCCAAGGCTTTTGGCCTTAGTCACTGCGAGAGTGAGGTGAAGCATCGTTACTGAGATGGGACATACTGTAGGAGGGACAGATTTCTGCAGGGTCGCTGAGGAGTTCATTTGTAGGTATGTTAAGTTTAAGATGCTTGGTAAATGTGCAGCTGGTTATGCTCAGTAGGCAGTTGAATATACTAATTTAGTGTTTAGGGGATTGGCCCAAACTAGATTAGGGTGTCATAAGCATGTCAGATGAGATAAAAACCACCTAGGGAGTAAGGCCCACAGTGAGCCCAAAATGATGGTGCATGATTATAATCCTAGCCCTCTATAGTCCACCATGATTCTAAGGACAGTCTAACCAAAGGTTCGATGTGATGCACAGGAACTCAGAAAAAACTAAGAAGTTAGTGGGGACATAGGCCAAGGACTAAGATAAGTATTCTGGAAACCAGGTAGAGAAAGTGTTCCACAAAGGAGAGATTAGCCATCAAATGCTGCAAATGACTGAGAACAACAGTTGTAGATAGAGTAAGACAGTAATTTGAGATAGCAAAAGGCTGTTTTCTGAAAGGGGAGCAAAGAAAGAGCTGACAGAAAAGGCTAGGTGACAGAGTTCTTCATGCTTATGTTTTAAAGTGAGGGATGTTATACTCTATTTGTGTGCTTTGGACTTATCCAACAAAGACGAAAAGTGATGATGTAAGGAAGAAAATGGGAAGATTGGAGGGGTTGTGTCCCTGAGCCAGGGACCATCCCTAACGTGCCAGTGAGGTTGAGAATGCAGAGGGTGGAGCACAGACAGATCTGTCCTGCAACAGGAGGCGCAGGAGGGGGTGGGGCTCCACCAGGTGAGGTTCTACGGTAGAAGTGACAGGGGAAAAGAGAAGGGAGCAATTGTAATGTTAAGTCATGAATTTAACCTGGGGAAGGGAAGTAAAGGATAAGCGCGCGCGCACGCACGCACGCACGCACGCACGCACACACACACACACAAAAGGATAAGCACATATGAGAGCTAAAGTAAGTAGTATCAGTGGATTGTAAATCCTAACAGGTTGAGCCTTGTTGAAATCGGTTATTTTACTATAAGGATTTCAAGAAAGATGATAAATGGGCTGACAAGATGGATACTGGGTTCAGTTACTAGTGATGACAAGGTCAGGAAGATTGTGGAAATAGTGTGTGAGGTCTGGTGAAAGATCCCAGAATCCCAAAAGCAGATTGTGGTAGAAAAGCAGTGAGGGTTGGGAGGGCAAAGGGAATGGGGCTGCCCAGGAGTGTGCAGAGGTCTGTGTTGCTTCCACCCTCCCTCTGAAACTTAATGCCTGGAATGGGTCCACAGTCAGGGGGCTTTGCTGAAGGATCTGCAGCTGGTGATTTACCTAGCCAAACTGAAGTTCACAAAACCATGTTGGGAAACTTTGGTAAGGGTTGCACGTGTATCACCAGAGCATGATGTACAACAGGCAGATGGAAAGAAACCCAGGAGTTAATTGTTATCACTAAAATGTTAATAAGCCTGCATCTCTCTTCTGCTGCTGCATGGCTGGGTATGTAGTACATGGTTGAGTTTTTGTCCTTACAGTTACTAAAACAGTGTAGAGAAATGTATGAAGTAATACCATATAGAAAGTTTCTTCCACCTCATAGATTGTTGGTAAGCATCATCCTAGATCCTTGCCTCCGTCTTTTCTTTCAGTACTTGTTTATGTGGGGTTTAAAAACACCTGTGAAGGTACATATATTTACATCAGAAGAGTGAAAATATTTTATCTTGCATTCTTAATTGTTTCCAAAGTCCTTCCATGCTGGTACCTAATTACTTTTCTTTAGGGTAGCTGCATAACATTCCATGCTCAGAAGTAAAATTTAAAATTATGCTCATACTGATGAATACTTAGGTTTTATTTATTTTTGGTTTATATATTATTCTGGAATATATATATATGTGCATACTTTTCCTGTCTTACTGTGTACTTGTACAGTTGCTTTAACATGATTTGTTAATGAATTGCTAGTGAAAAGACTGCCTTTTGTGTCTGATCTTGCCAGATCATCCTCCAAAAAAATAGCATCAATTTACAGTAACTGAGAGCATCCTTTTTTTTTTTTTTTTACCTTATTCACACTACTAGTTATGTTTACCTTTCTCTGCTTTCATGTGGACCAATTTGATAAGACTAGCGGGAAAAAACTTTTTAAATTGACCACGTGGCACTGATTTGGAGGGAATAACTGGAATTGGGGGTAATTATAAATGGAGAGATGTATTGTTATGTCTTAGGCTGAGAACATAATGTTCCTCCACATTTTAAGGTAAGACTTAGCTTAAATAGAGATGGTCTTAACTACCCCTGTAGTTAAAAGAAGAAAGTGAAGGGGCAGGGATGAGTAGTAGTGGAAGTCACCAAAATAATAGCAGAGACCAGGTCTGATTTCTCCTCTTTTGTTCCTTAAAAATGTTGTTTCCAAATCTGTTTCCTTCTTTTCTTGCAAGTGCTGTAATAAACCCTTATGAAGTATTGATTTCAGATTTTATCACTTTAATTCTGAATTCCTGATAACTACACTGGGGAGATACTTTATATCAGTAAACAAGTTTTTTTGGTTTTGTACTGAGATAGAGGTCACTTGCCAGTTTTGAACTGGACATCCTCTGGGCTCAGCCTCCTGAATAGCTGGGATTTCAGGTGCTACCCTGTGCCCAGGCTGAGTAATTGGGGTTTTAGATCTTTAAACTTTTGACTGTTTTGGAAGGAGGAATCTATAAGCTACTGTTACAGCTTAAATCTAAAATGCCCCCCAGATGTTTCATGTCTTCAGAGATGGGCTTTGGAAGGTGGTAGATCATGGGTTGGATTAATCCAGTGGTATGTTCTGTTAGGACATAGGGCCTGGTGAGTAGAGGCAGGTAACTGGAGGCTGACCTGGAAGGGTGTGCTCTTGCCCCAGATCTTCCTCTTCTCTTCTCACAGGCCAAGCAGCTTTTCTCCATGTCCTTTCATGGTGCCATTTCTGCCTTAGAGTCAGCTAACCATGAACTGAACCCACTAAAATCCTGAGCCAGAACAAACCTCTCCTCCTTTAAGTTGTGTCACGTATTTTGTCCCAGTAATGCGAAAGTGACTAATATAAATTCATTTTTAATATGTAGCAGTACAGACTTATAGTCTTGATTTTTTTCATTTTATTATGCTTTTTCTATGCAGAAAGCTTATTTTCAGTTAAAAGTCGTATGTCTTATATCAGTAACTTGATAACTTGCTAATCCTTTCTTTAGAAAGGGATTGAAAAAATATGAAACTAGAACAATTAAGTATAATTCTTTTGTTTAACTGAGAAAATATTTTTAAATACTATGACTCATAAATAAACTAAATGTAGGCCTAAGATGAAAGTCAGGACAGACTGAATATAGGTGTGAGCTTGTACGTGTTGGATACCTTCATTGTGAATTTGTACTAGTCAGCACAGTAATTACATATCGTTGAGAGCTTCATAGTAGAGTAATCCATCTAAGTACACATTTGTTTAAATCTCAAACAGTCTTGCAATCTATACTTAAATGTCTTTGAGGCTTGCTTTATATCTTTGAGTAGAAGATGATAGAAAGTTAACAGATGGCCAATAAGGATATTGAGTTGACAAGGGAAAAACTTAATTTAGTTACTTTAGTTCCAGCTTTAAAAAAAAAAAAAATCAGTACAAATTCACTTTAAGGAAATGTTGGGAGTATGTTTCCACTGAAGCATTTTCACATTTTGTTTTTCTCCAGGGACTGTCAGTCAGGGAGGTGGGAGACAAAGAGGCAGAGGAAGAGAATGGACCCCTACTGTTGCTTGGTGGACCTAAAATTTGTAGTTATGTGTGGTTTAGAAGTCCAGTTCCAGTTCCCTAAAAGTCTGCTTCCTATTGACTTTTATCATTGGAAGAATTCAGTGCTTAAAGAAATTTTTCCTAATAATCTTAGACCTAAGATTATGCATGTCTGAACATGCAAAAATATTTTCTTTTGAAATTAGTTCTAATCTTCTACTTAATGTTCCTACTCTGTGCAGAAAACTTTGAAGCAAGGGTCAGAAATAAAATGACCTAAATGCTTCCTTATTAGAAAATCTCCTTGTTGCTAACTAAAAATATTACGTTTTTCTAATTAGTTATGCATAATTTTAATCACTAAATTGCTGAACATTATAGGTAAAAACACTTCGTCCACTTCAGAAATAGCTAGATTTTTTTACATTCTCATTGGGAAAAGTAAAAAGAAGAGATTAAGAAAAATAAAACATGAAACAATGAATATGAAGTAAAGAAAAATGGCAATTTCTGTAGCCCGGAGGCAGTGGTTGCCATGTTCATGCGTTAGTTTTTGCTTCCTTTTGCTTGATGCCAGTAGGACTGCTAGGAATATTTGTTTGTAGAAGTCTTAGCACTGAACGTAGGAAAATGAGAACAGTTATACTGTGTTTCCCCATAAATACCAGGTAGTTTTAATGAGTTATGAGAAAGGTATGACCGAGCTATGGTAGCATTTGCTTTTAATCTCCAGCTACTTGGGAGACTGAGTCAGGAGGATTGCAAGTTCAAGGCCAGCCTGGGAGACACTGACTCAAAATAAAAAATTAAAAGGGCCGGGGATGTGGCTCAGCACTCCCTGGGCTTAATCTCCAGCACTTTAAAACTTCTTTTAAAAAATAAAAAATAAATTATACCACTTGAGCTTAGTACCATATTACTTTCTTAAACATCTGTATATAATGTAGCCATATATGATATATCCAAGATTTGATTCTGTGATTTTTAAAATTCATATAAAATAATCATACTGTTCATATATAAGGTTATATAGTCACATTACTAAAACAAAACAGAAGGACTGGAGGGGACAGCAGGCACTGACTGCAGCCGGGCGTGGGGCCTTTAGGGTGACGGGAGTGTTCTAAAATGATTGCGATGACTGTACAACTCTGTAAATTTACTAAAAAGCATTTGATTGTGTGCTTTAAACAGGTAGGTTTTATGGCATTTAAATTATACATCAATAAAGCTGTTTAAATTTTTAAGAAACGAAATGAAAAATGTGAGACCATGGTTAACCACATATCTCAATCTAAAGAGTTACTACTGATGAAGTAGAAATTTGTCAAAATTACCCTTTGTTTCTTTCCCTTCAAGGTTTTCAAGGAAATCCTACCAAATCTTTAAGAAATAAACCATTCCAGCCAGGCATGGTGGCACACTCCTGTAATCCTAGAACTCTGGGGGCTAAGTTAGGAGGATCACAAGTTTGAGCCCAGCCTGGATAATTTAGTGACTTAGTGAGATTCTGAAAACTAGAGGTGGTGGTGCTGGGGATGTAACTTAGTGTGAAGGCTTTGAGTTCAGTCTCTAGTACTGAAGGAAGGAAAGATGGATGGACAGAAGGGAGGAAGGAGGGAGAAAAGGAAGAAAGAAGGGAAAGAAGGATCATTCCAATTCTTGAAAATTGACAGTGAAGAAAAATTTCCGAATTCATTTTAATTAAGGGAAAATAATATTGACATTGAAACAAGGAAAAGATTTTCCTAAAAGAAAAACAGACACCACTTTTGCATGTGAACTTTGAAACAAAAATCTTTCAAAGAAAAATGATAAAATAGAATCCAGTACCCTATTTGCAAAGTAACATACAAACTGCAGAAACAGGTCAGTGCTAAAGAGTTTGAGCTTGAAGCTAGACCGTGGATTTGGAATTCCAACACTGTCCCTTCTGAGCTTCTTAACCAAACAGGAATCACTGAGCTTTCTCATCAGCAAAATGGACCACCATAGAAAAGAACTTACTTTATAGGGTTCTAATGAAGGCCAAGTGGGTAAAGCTCGTGGGGGAGTACCTGACAATAAATGTTGGATGCAATGAGTGCACAGTTCTTCAATTGTGGATGTGTCAAAATTTATCTTGTTGGGGCCAGGGATATAGCTCAGCGGTACGGTGCCTGCCTGGCAAGCACAAGATGCTGAGTTTGATTCCTGGTACCAAAAAAAAAAAAAAAGTTGTTCCTCTATTAGTGACTATTTAGATTTGCTATTGTAAAGAATGATATAATAAATATTTTATGGAAATTTCCCTATTTCCTGAAGATAGCTATTCAGAAGCTTAATTTTGGAGGAAAAAAGCTATAAACATTTAAAAGGTCCATATTGCTCTCCAGAAAGAGCCATACCCGTGCCTACATATTAAGAATGCCTTTATCTGCAGTACTTGTACCAGCATTGAACATCACTGTGAAAAGAAAATCTTTGATAATTTGATAAACCAAACAGAATTTAATTATCCTTTGAAATTATTCAGATATATAAAAGATGGATATACAACCCTAATTCTGTTACCCTGAAATGCCTGAAACTTGGAGAATTAGAACTGTCAGTACTACTGCACTAGATATGTATCTGGACTGGGCTTTTTCTTTCATGTTCAAAATTTAACATGATATTAAAGGCTACTTGTCTTTTATACCTTTGTTTTAGTTATTTTAACATAACAGAGATTTTTTCGAAAAACATAAAGCTAGGCATGGCAGTGTACTCCTGTAATCCTAGTTTCTGGGAGCTGAGAAGGACCCACCAGGCAACATAGTGAGACCTTGTTTCAGAAAGAAAAGAGCTGGGGGTTTATTTTTAACCTCCCCCCCTTTGGTCTCCTCCGCTAGTCCTTCTTCAGTTGACTTCATCTCAATCTTTAAACTCTTTAGGAGATGAGCAGGGGCCCTTTCTCAGTAAAATACTCATAAGTCTGCAGTGGATCACTGCAAAGCCATCCAGTTAAATTTTAATTTATATGACTTTTCAGCTGGAGCTAACCAGGATCTTTTACAGGGAACAGATATGACTCCTACATATATCTAGAAGCCCTAGGTAACAATGAGTTTAACAGACTTTCCTAGATGTGTTCTCCTTCTAAGGCTTGACCTTGCTAAGGGAGGAGACTCTTTCCTATAGTAGAGCATCAATTTATAAATCTTGCTAAACATCAATGTTTACTTTTTCCTTAAAAACCTAACTGAGAGGGCACTGAATCTTGTTATACTACTTAATTAAGACTTGAACAAATTAATATTAATATATTAGTGATTTTTAAATGCTTTAAGTCAGAGAGGTCAGCAGTGATCAAGTGTCTTAGCAATTTATTTATTCTTGTATATATTTGGGTTCTGCACAACAGAGATCACTCCTGTTTACCTGTCAAGTTTGTTGTAGCTGTGTTTTAAGATACCCTCACCGTCTGATGCCTTGTTAATATTGGAAACACATTCTCAGTATGCATTATTTTATGTATTTATTGATATCAGGAATCGAACTCGGGACCTTGTGCTTGCCAGGCAGGGACTTGTGCCACTGAGCTATATCTCCAATCCCTGCATTAATTATTTTAAATTGATAGCACAACTGACACACTACCACAGTTCTGATGTGAATTTACTTCTTAAGGTCTTCCAAAATGAACATTTCATTTAACATACATACTTTTTTGGTTTCTGACTATAACATGAGAGTAGTGAGGTCCTTTAGAAATAACCTTTGGATTTGCATTTAAGTCACAGCTATATTATCTTTATTGTTTGTTTTATTTACAAAATAATTCTAAGAAAAGCCATCTCTGAGATCATCAAATATAGAATGGAACAATTTAGCTGGGCCTGCTGGTACATGGCTATAATCCTAGTACTGGGAGGCTGAGGTAGGAGGATATTTTCAAGTTCAAGGCCAGCCTGAACTGCATAGTGAGTTCAAAGTCAGTCTGAACTACATAGGGAGAGACTATCTCAAAACCAAACAAGACAAAACAAAACTTTAGAATGGAACAATTTAAAATCAAGTATCAACCTCTTCCTTTTCAACTTTGTTGCAAATGCTCATTTCTTTATTTCTTTAGGTTAATGAAAATGTTGAGTTTTCCTTTTGTACCCTATCAAGGTTTTGAACAACTTACCTGAAATTTAATGTGTAGTTCCCCAAACCCATGTACTACTAAGGTGTCTTTGAACAAAGAAAACCCCATTAGTAGGTTTCTGTGTGTGTGTTGTTTTTTTTTTAATGTATGTGTGTGACATAAAAGGTTCTGCAGTGTCTCAGTAAGATCTCCATGCATTGCTTACTATAGATCCTTAACCACTTACCAGTCCAGTTATTTAAATACAGGATGACCCAAAATTGCAAACTTTTTGGTAATTTTTATAAGATAATAGAACAGGAAGTATAAAAACAATTTTATCAAATTTATTCAATACAAGAACTGACTGATAGGAATTACATCTAGCCAAGTGATGCCTAGGGCAGTCAGTATGTAAACAAATGTGCTGCTGCCCGAGTGGTACACAGAGTATTGTTAAGTGGTTAAAGGTCGAATCAGCTTTGCTCCCTTGTGATTAAATTCAGGAGTTAATAGCGATTTTGAACTAATGTATGTAAAGCTTTAGAAATTAGATTGCACATGAGTCTTCAAAGCCCACTGAGGTTTTCATTGTTTGAGGAAGATTGCTGTTGAGTTCTTATTCTAGCAGAGACTTGAACATCTCCCTGTTCATGGTCTGTCTCCTTTTTAATAACAGTTCTCAAGCCGTACTACTCAGTCTCCTCTGTGCTTATATTAAAGACAGTTTCCTCCATGTTTCGGAAAAATAAGTAAATTGGATTTTTGAATAGGCAGTTTTCCCCCCAGTGGTGTCATGCTTTGGCTTAGGAAGTAACCCTTCTAAAGGTATATAGTTCAGACCCAGTATCATCTTTGTTTCTGTTCTGACGTTAATTGCCAACTGTGCTGTGAAGGACTTTCGTTCTCATTGTCTCAGTCTCTTGTCCATTTATGACTTAGTTTTTGAATACCTAAAACAGTGAAGAACTTCATGTTGGGGGCTAGATGGAGGTGCTCACGTGTGAGGCCGTGGCCTGGCTGAATCCCCATTGTGCTGTCAGTGACATGATTTGCTTGTTTGACAGGAATCACTTCCATTTACCTCCATGTTTGTTTTGATGGCTCAGGACATCACTGTATGCAATTTGACTCCCACATCTTAATGATATTTGTGGAGGGAAATAGAAAGCAAGAGGCGTTTCTTTATAGAATAAAGGCTTACATTTTCATTTGCTATTTACCTTTTTATTTGATCACAACAGTATTTCAATGTAAATATTAAATGATCTTATGAATACTTGGACACAGATTACTCAAGAAGTGTACAGATTCTTGACTGCAGTTCTACTTGCTCAAATTTAATTAGCATCATGAAGATTGAAGGCAGGTAACCAATGAGAAGTCTTTTCTTCATCGTGCTGTTTCTGGGGAAGAAACATTTGGGGATATTTTCTTCTCTTCAAATCTTTTCACTGTTTGGCCAGTAGTCAGAATCACCTCATGGAATTACCAGTGTGTCTGTCATGTGGAGCTATTACTGGGACATTTTTCTGCTTATTGTATTTTCCCTCCTGATCCATACAATTTAACTATCCTATCAATGACAAATATATGTTCAACTTTTTATCTGTATCTGGGAGATTTCTTGCATGGCTTTATATTGAAAGATCATTTGACTTTTTTGCATATCATGTATCATGGAGAGTTAGACTCTTATATACCCTTACTTAAATATAACCTCTTTATTATTGAAGCTTTCATACCAGAGGTTTTATGCCTTAAAATACTAATTTTAAGGCATAATTAATTTGCCAGTCAACTGTCACCCAAGGGTATAAAGAATCATCTAAAGCCATTTAAAAGCTATCCTGTGAAACACTCTCCTTTCTATGCCTTTGGAAAAATTTTCCTTTTTAAAGGCAAATATTCTACTTATTAACAGAAATGTGATGCTTTTTTCCTTTCTTTCACTATTTTAGATATGCATCAGGAATGTGCTGCTCTGAAAAGCCATGTGGAACATGGGATTGGAGGCAGACTAGTCCCAGATCTGTCTCTACTGGTGTCATGACCCTTGACAAGTTAGTTACCCTCTGAGAACTATAGTTTCCTCATTTAAAAGTGGGCATAATTGTGGGGCTGTGAGGATTAAAGTTAATGTACATTGGACACGGGGTGGAAGTCATTAAACGCAGCTCTGATTATTACTTAGTTTGGCATTGATCTCCTTGGCCAGACCAATATATGGATTCACAGTCCACAAGTCATTTTCTTAAAGAAGCAAAAATTGGGGTCAGGGATGTAGCTCAGCAGTGTAGCACCTGCCTAGCAAATGTGAGGCTTTGGGTTGGATTCCTGGTACCAGAAAAGAAAGAAAAAACACGAAAGAACCAGAAATCCACTTCTAAAATGTTAATTGGTGTCATAGTTATTTTCTCATTGTTGGGGCAACATAATCTAATTATTAACAGAAATATTCAACATGTACAAATACAAGGAGGAAAGGTTTATTTAGTTCTTAGTTTGTAGAAGTTTCAGTTCATAGTCAGCTGGTTCCAAGGGGGTTCCAAGGCAGTGTGGCATGGGACAGGAAAAACATTTCATGATGTGGCAGGAAGGAAGCAGCAGTCTTTTTTCTCCTTTCTTTTTCTATTTCATTGAGGCTATCAGCCTACTGATTGGTGCCACGTATAACCACAGTGGGTCTTCCATCTTCAGTAAATCCATTCAGTCACCCCCAAAACTTGCTAAGCCAATCAGTGGACTAATTTAGTATTGCGCACCCATGTTCCAGTTACCTTCCAAAAGTCCCACCTAAGAGTGCATAAGGCTTTGGGGGGGACATCTAGATATAAGCCGTAATAATTGGAAATCGGAACTGGAACTTCAAAAATTTAAATACCATACTGAGTTGTATGAATTAAAGGTATATGTATTAAGTGCTCCAATTCATGCAGTCTTATACATACTTCTCTAAGTATTCAGATAAGTACCTCAGCCATTCATTCATTTAATCAGGGTTATTACTCTTAATGACTTTTTTGTATAACAGCTTTATTAGGTAAAATTCATACACAAAAGAACTTGACCATTTAAAGTGTGTAATTTAGTGGGGTTTTTTAGTGTGTTCACAGAATTATGCAACAAACACCATATTCAATTTTAGAACGTTTTTATCACCCCATAAAACCTGAGCCTTTTATCCCTTACTATTCATGCCCCACCCATAGTCCTAGACAAGCTCTAGTCTGCTTTTTCACTCTAGACTTTTGTCTTTTGTAGGCACTTCATATAAGGAGGCATACTTTAGGCAGTCTTTTTGTGATTGGCTTCTTTCACTTAACATAGTGTATTCAAGGTTCATCCATGTGTAACAAGAACTTCATCCTAGGGCTGGGGATATAGCTCAGTGGAATAAGCCCTTGCCTAGCAAGCGCAGGGTCCTGAGTTCGATCCCCAGTACTGCAATAAATAAATAAATAAATAAATAAAATAAATAAATAAAGAACTTCATCCTTACCAGGGGTGATGGCACACACCTGCAATCTCAGGACTTGGGAGGCAGAGGCAGGAGGATCGTTGTGAGTTAGAGGCCAGCCTGGGCTACAAAGTGACCACAAGGCTAGCCTCAACTGCACAGTGAGACCTTGTCTTAAAAAAAGAAAACAACCCAGACAGAATTTCATTCTTTTTTAATTGTAAAAGATGGATGTTAGGGGTGTTTCCATTTTTGAATAATGCTACTCTGTACAGGATTTTGTGTGGATGTTTTAATTTCTTTTTTCTTGTGTATACTTCTAAGAGTAGAATTTCTAGGTCATAAGATAACTGTCAGGTTTAAGTGACTCTAGATTATTTTACAAAGCAGATGAACCATTTTGCCTTCCTACCAGCAGTGTGTATGAGGGTTCCAGTTTCTCTGCATCCTTGCCAACCCTTTTTATTATCTGCCTTTTTTATTTTAAAGAGAATAAAAATATTTGAAAACATTTAGAAACGATACAGAATTTCAAAAAACATGATAGAAATTCAGCAGCGGTCGTTACCTTGCATATTGTTGTCTTTTGATCGCGGCCATCAGAGTGAATAATGCGTGGTATCTCATTGTGGAATCTCAGCAGCTTCTCAGAATTGAATATGTAAAAATTGTATTTCTCATGCTTTGGTAATACCTGATCCATAGCAAGGATGATTAAGAAGTTAAACCCCATAATTGGCATCTTCTACATATTAAATAGTGAATAGGACTTCCCTGAAGTTTTTCTTTTATTCATATGATCTCTATTTTACTTTTTCTTGACTTGCAATTCTCGGTTTCTAGCCATTTCCTTGGGCTTATCAGCTTTTCCCCAACAATCCCCCTCTACGATACTAACAGAATAAACAGACCCTTGACACTTACGCTATACCTTTCCCTTTTCTGTGTTTCTCCTTGAGGGATGTTTTTCTGACAGACTGTTAATAGTATGTATCTAAGATAAATCTTTACTTCTGAAGTTATCTACTAAAGTCTCATGTGCACAACTTTTCCTCTGCTATTCCTCTGTGAGTCCTGTCCCCTCTGTTATTTAATTCTATGTTGAATTACTATTTCAGGTTGATAAGCATAAATAAATGAATGATACGGGGCTTGTGAATTTATTCTGTATTGCTCTTTATCTTTTATCTCTGGTTTTGACTGGTATCTTTAAAATTCTGTCAACTTACCATTTAGATTATTATTTTTTAGCAGTATCTGTTCTGTTATTCAGCCTATCTGCTTAATCTCCCATATTTACAAATAACCATGTATTTAATTTCAAAGAACTTTTTTGTTCTCTGGTTGCTTCTTCATGTTAAGACACTCCTTATTTTGTGTGTACAATATACCTTTTCATCGGTTGAGGATACCAGTTAGACTATCTTAAATATTCTATTCCCTAATTCCTTTTTCTCTTTGGTTTAGAATCAGTTGTGTATTTTGGTGTTTTTCTTTTATGCTATTGATTTTCCCACAGACGTTTTACTTTGGTTGTAGGTACATTTATGAATAAAGGACTAAGTTCAATGATAGAAGTAGTGGGTTTGTGCCTCCAAAATATAGTGCTCTGAATGCTCTAACTGTGTCAATCAGTTGATGGGCATGCTGCCATGTGGGTTTTCCTAAGGGAGAGCAGGAAGGAAAGCTGGGCCCCCATGTTGCAGGGAAGTGATTCCCACCCTGTTAGATGGGAGATGTGCCAAGTATGTGTCTCCTGACACTGAGAATGCACTCAGATAAAAGAGGTTAAGAGTAGAAACGTTTATTGGAGAAAGCTCTTGAAGAGGGATCCTGAAAGTGGGGTGCTGCAGAGGTTCCTTGTCAGTGGCATTTGATACATCGAAATCCCAATGGGTAGCTGTGGGTCAAACTACAGTCAATCTGTAGGAATGGAAGTGTAGTAGCTAGTATTGATCCAGTAGGGAAACAAGGTGGTGCTGAGCATCATTCACTTTAGCTTATCTGTAACTTTTAACACAGAACAAAGACATTCCAGGTAAGGGATAGGAGTATGGGTGAGCGTGTTCTGGTCAGCCACCTATGCATCTGATACCTTATCTAGGCCACTAGACCGGGTGATATTAACTACAGTAGAATCTCAAGGGACTCTCATTCTCCAGGGAGGTTTGCAGGCCTGGCTGTCAGTCTCCAGACAATTTTGATATGTCTCATCTTCTGCATTGACTCTTTAAGGGTTCATGACTGTCTTTTAATTTCTGTCTAACTTAGCTATCTATGTTACCCACAGTTGTCACAGTAGGAAGTTGTTATTAAAGGGATAAGATTATCTGGAGTTGGAGTGCTTTCTGTGTTTTAATTTGTGACAGCTGCCTTTCCTCCCTGTTTTTCAGTGATTTCTAGGTCAGAATGTACCTCAGAGATGGTAGGAAGGACTGAAGACTCTGGATCCAGCCCCTAAATACCATACCATCTGATACTGAAATAGAGGTGCGGTTTGTGATGAATAGCATTTCTAGTATTTACCCTAGAATTCAAATGAGTGGGACCTCCAGTTTTCTGATGTAATGGAAACAGCAAGGACTTAGGAGTTCTTCCGATGTACGTTCAAAAATTCCTACTGATTTTATTTAACTAACGTCTCTGGGACTTTGTTTTCTCACAATCAAATGGCAGACTTCTGTGAAGATGAAGTGGAATATGTCAGGAGTGCTTCTGACATAGTAAACACTCCATGAATAATAGTGGTTGTTATTGGGCTGGTGAGCAGTTTTTAAATTTGTCCCAATGGTTTTCTGTGACCTGGGAGCCACAGAAATGAACCTCTTACATAGCTTCCTGTGTTTCTTTGTGATAAATGCCTTACTTTTCCTTCCTTAAATGGTACATTTTTCATTACATTAACACTTATATTTTCTCTCATTCTGCAATTCCAGAGTAGCACTTCAAAATGCCTTTTTTCCAAGTCAAAATTATTGGAAGCCTTTGTTCAATAATGCAGTGTCCTTTCTCTGTGAATTACTAACTCATACCCAGCCCCAGAAAAGAAACAAAAACAACACAGAAGCTTTTTATCTTAGCTTTTCAGTTTGCAAAAGTGTAGCGAGGACTTAGACCGTAATTCTCAACAACAGATACTTAGGTTACACATAATCTATGTGAGGTTCAGAAATGACACCTAAGGCCCTGTCTTAAAGCAGTGGCTAGTAGTGGAAGTAATAAGACATCAGAATGTGACAGAGCACTGTGGGGAAGGGAGAAGCATTCTTTCTGCCTGTGGGAGAAGATGAAATAAGGCTTGAAAGCATAGGTGGTAGATGTCCTCAGGTGTTGTCACATTCAACCAGTCTGTGAATCTTTAGAACTCCAGAATCAGAGCTGAGCACTTCAGAGGCATTGCACACAGTGAAGGATGGGATGAAACCACTGGGCATTGTTTGTTTTTCTGTGTTCTTTTGAAGGTAGTCAAAATTAGTGAAGTGCGAAGGAAGGTGAGAAAGGCTTGAATTTACAAGAAACAATGTGTTATACAGATAATATAGTCCTCTTCCCTAGGGTTATAGTTTGTCAAGACCAAAATGTGGCTATACCTTTCCTTGATTAAAAGAAAAAATTTTTCATCACTTTCTATTAGAGATCAAGACTGCCCCACTGTGGATAAAAAAAAAAGTGTCAGTTTAAAGACCCAGATCAGAAAAATCCTCATTCAAGTGGCCATGGGTTATAGAGCCAGTTGTTCTTCAGCCAGAATGAGGTGCCTGGGGTTTGGAATAATGTGGTTCCCCTGTGTCTCCCTGTGCTTCTCCACGTGAAGGAATCTGAGTCTCTTGGCTGCAGTGGATCTGATATTTGTTCATTTTGCAGAGCCAGCTATCCAGTGCAGAACTCTGTCACAAGATCTGTGTAGTAAGCAGAACTAAAACAGAGATGGTGAAAAATGGTCCTGTGCCCTTTAAAGAATATTTTTTTATCCTAACAGCTGAAAAAGCAACATGTGGTCAGAGATATGATCATCGTTTTGCACCTGAAATAACAATTTTAATTTTTGTTTTCTGAGTTCTTATTTAAAAATCCATACCATATGAAATAGTTTTGGTGACTTCATCATAAAGTATTTATATTTAATCTATTTAGTTCATTATATTGCTCATTTGTCCTACCCAGAAAATTGAGGGGCGGGTGTTCGAGTCTTAAAATATGCCTGGGAATTGCCAGTTTGTTAGAGTTCTTTCTTAGCATGCACAAAGCCTTAGGTTGGATCTGAAGCACCACAAAGTATACACCCATAAGATGAACTGGGGAAAGCAATATTAGAGAATGGGAGGGGTGGTGACCTGGTCAGCACAGTTTTTGTCGTAAAGGAACTGCATCCGCCTGCTTTTTGGTTCTTTCTCCCTTCTGCTTATTTTCAGGACATACATTTCTGCCGGAGACCACACTGGGAAAATGAAAATCAGATGTATTAATTCTTTTGGTAGCCATTGGTTCAAAAACTGGAACCATTTAATAAGGGAAAATTTGGAAATTATTAGTACATTCCTATCCCCCTGAGCAATAGTAAGAATGAAGATTCCATAAATTAGAAAATCCATATTGAATTAATGGGTAATTAGCCTTTTAGGTAATTCTGCACACAACACTATGAACTTTATGAGTTTTCTGTGTATTGTCACAATAGTAAACATTTCTTGGGCACTTATAGTTGGCAGATACACTCTCTGTATACACTTGTTCACTTAGTCCCACTCAGTTCGATCAAGTGGGTACTACTGTGTATTAGCCCCCTTTACCAATGTGGACACTGAGGTCTGTGGAGGTTAAATGTTTTTTGGGAGAATTCATGTGATCAGTAGGAAAGCAAGAACTCAAAACAAGACCCGTTTGGCCTAGAATTACTCCTTCAGAAGTCTACCTACAACCATATGGAAATCAGTATAGAGTCCTAAAAAACTAAAACTATATATACAGTGTGCAGACACATCTAGGCCATACGCAGTGACACACCTCTCGCCACCAGGCCTCACCACCCATTATCACGCAGCTGTAACCCCAGCAGTGCACTGGCCCAGTGTCACACACCTATGAGCCCACGAGGCTTTGAGGGGACATCTAGACATGAACCATAACAGTATCAGGTATCAAACTGGATCTTGTAAGAAATGTTACATTTCAAATTAGTTTGGGAAACGCTATGACAAACAAAGTTAAATAAAATTTGTAAGTTGCAGGGTTTCTCAGAACTGTTAAGCTACTGCTCTGCTTTGTAACTGTGGTTGTTACAATCTGGGAAATGCTGGATGGAATCCCTGTTTCTCAGGTTACCTTTCTTACAGCACATCTTACTCCAGGTAATATTTATTTTGTTGACTCCTTACGGAAAACCTTAGGAATAGCATACTATTTTTAATTTTGGGTGGCAATAGGGAGAACAGAGATTTATATTTAATTAAAAGGTCTTCTTTTCATCTTTAAATCAAGTTTTGCTTGCTGAGGAGATATTGTAACAGAAAGAAATATGAAAGTAATTATTGAGGTAAGAGACTCATTAAGGAGCTTGAGGTGGGAGCAGCGAGGGGGACCGATGATGCCCTGCGCCTGCGCTGGTTTCTGTCTCTGCCGTCCTCCCTGACCTGCTGTCTGGGCCCAGGCGGCACTGATGAAACGCTCATCTTGCTACAGTCCCTGCCAAATTCACCTTGGAATGTGAAGGGGCAGTGCAGATGGTGGCTTTGAATTTTCATCTCTGAAACTGCTAACATAAAAAACCTGGAATCATACAAGCGTGATTCAGTTGTCAATTGAGTTCAGTGATCAAAATGATTCAATTGAACCATTTTAAAGAATTATTAAAAAGTAGTAGCAGCTGCTCGCCAAATAGCTAGCTCCTCTTCCATTATCGAATCCTCTAATAATGTTTTTCTTCTATGTGTGTGGTTTGCTTTCATGCAAGCTACTTTGAGACAGAAAAGACTAAATATAGGTTGTTTTAGAACAAAGATAACCCTTAAATCACTATTATGCTTATAAAAAGTAAAAAATGCCTGAGAATTCTTAGGAAGACATAATTTTTAGCAGTATCAGGAACATCAGCAAACCTACTATAGCATAAAAGATGCAGATCAAAAAAGGAAAGGGAGCACATTAGTATAACAGACATTTACAAAAGTTGATGTGAAACAGAATCTGCTACTAGTTAGCAGACACATTCCTAAAACATGAAATAGCAACACTGTCCTATGCAGTGTCAAGTGAGTGGTATAGATAGTATGGGAGTTCAGCTAAGGTGTGCTGGCGGACCAATGCTCTTTCCTTCCCCACAGAAATGTCCTCATCCCAATTCCTTGAACCTAGAAGTTACATTACATAACAAAAAAGAATCAAGATTGTTGATCAACTGAACTTCCCATGATGAAGTAACCTTGGCCATATCATTTTGAGCCCAGGGTAAATAATGGTCTTTTAACACATTCCCCACTGGTAGTACATGTGTGACTGTCCCGTCAGGTTGCTTGTACTACTGGTGGTACAGATGGACTTAGTCATTTTTACAGTCTTACTAATGAAGTTAATAAAAGCCACAGAATGAGACAGTCATGCATGTACTCCAGTGATTTAAACTGCCCAGGACCAAACAAGTTCACTGGAAGAAAGATAGGCTCTTTAATAAATGGTGCTGGAAAAACTGGCTCGCCACATGCCGCAGACTGAAAATAGACCCATGTCTATCACTCTACCCAAAACTCAGGTCAAAGTGGATCACAGATCTCAATATTAAAACAGAAACACAAAATCTACTAGAACAGAAAGTAGGTAAAAATCTTGAAGATATACGGGGTAGGCAGAGAGTTCTTGAACAAAAACCAAACTGCATGGGAAATACTTGAAAGAATAAACAACTGGGCTCTCATCTTACTGAAAAGTATTTTTTGCACATCCAAAGAAAGCACTGCAGAGTGAAAAGTAAACCCACAAACTGGGAAAACATTTTAGCTGACTGTCCCTCGGATAAAGGACTTCTTTTGAGAATATATAAAGAATTAAAAAACATCAGCCCCCCCCCAATTCAAAGGTCCAATCCAAAAATGGGCATCTGAAATGAATATACACACTTCTCAGATAAAGAAATATAAATGGCAAATAAATATATGAGAAAACGTTCAACGTCATTAGTCATTTGAGAAATGCAAATTAAAACAACACTGAGATTCCATCTCACCCCAGTAAGAGTGGCTAGCATTAAAAAATCAACCAATAACAAATGCTGGCAAGCCTGTGGAGAAAAAAGAACTCTTCTCCACTGCCGATGGGAGTGTAGACGGGTACAACCACTGTGGAAATCAGTTTGGAGATTCCTTAGTAAACTAGTACTAGAGGTTCCATCCAACCCAGCTGTTCCTCTACTGGGTATTTTCCCATAAGAACTGCAAACATCATATCACAGCAATACATGTGCACCCCTGTGTATAGCAGTGCAATTTGTAATAGCTAAATCGTAGAAGCAACCCAAATGCCCATCCACTGAGGAATGGATAAAAAAGTTGAGTTTTTATATAATGGAATATTAGCTATAAAGAAAGATAAAATTGAGACTTCTATAGGTAAATGGACACAACTAGAGACCGTACTCATAAGTGAAGTAAGTCAGACCTGCATGTGTAAACACCATATTGTTTCACTAGGGTAAGAAGCTAAAAGAATGAATAAAAATTAGGAGGTACAATAGATAATGGGAAACAAAAGGAAATTGCTCAAAAGTAAAGAACAACTGGAATGAGGGAAAAGAGAAGGGGCAAATTATGTTCATATGTATACACAGGATAGCTAACATAGTTGTACTACTGACTTCTATTGCTTTATTAAAAGGAACAGTCAATGTTTAATTGATCAATTTTACATGTCTGTATTTGTTTACCTAAGTAACCAACTTGAAGATACCAATATCTAATACAACCATTGTTAATTCCCTATCAGATTGTCTGAAATTCAGCATTGCTTGTAATATTTTTGTGTTATTTTGTAAGTATGTGTGTTTGTCATTATATTTTCATTCTTTTATCTTTAAAATAAAAAAATAAGTTTTAAAAAAACTGCCCAGGAGTGGAATAGATGAATTATGGCCCTGTCATGACCATGTTAAAGTATTAGAGGGAGGCAGAAGAGGCCAGCATCAGAAAAAGATTTAAAAATGCTAAACTGTTGGAAAAAGGAACCACAAGCCAAGGAATGCAAATGACTTCAAGAAGCTGGAAAAGGCAAGGAAATGGAGTACCCTCCTTAGCATGTTACCTGTGTAGCTAAGCACTCCATACGTGTCAGCCGCCATCACACTGCTAAAAAAACAGCTGTCAGGTATGCAGAGTGACCAACACCGCACTGTAGTAACTGCACACAGTATTTAATCTCTTTAAGCATTAGTTGTCTTATCTATAAGAAGAATACAAACTTCATAGAAGATAAATTAAAACTTTGCCCAGTAGTGAGAACATAAATTCTAATCCTTACTCTACTATTCTCCCCTCGAGCTTCCAAAAGGAATGCTGCCCTGCAGATAACTTAATTTTACCTCAGTATAGACTCATTTTGTGTTCTGGCCTGTCCTCCTATAGGTTAATACATTTTTGTTGTTTTAAGCCACTAAATTGGTGGTAGGTAGTTTGCTACAATAGCAATAGGAAACTGATGTGAGGATATTGAACAAAGAGGGTTGGCTTCATGGGCAAGGTGTTCTTCAGGCAGGTATTAAATGTAATAGAGTAAACCGTGGTGGTGCAAACCTCTAGTCGCAGCTACTGGGAGGCTGGGTCAGGAAGATGACTTGAGCCCAGGAGTTTACAGCCAGCCTGGGTAACATAGCAAGATCCTGTCTCAAGATAACACACAAAAGGTAATAAGATAGTATCAGACTTTATGTTGTCAATACTGAGCAAAGGTTTAATTTATCTTCTGTGAAGCTCTTACTCTCATTGTATAGATAAGAGAGTTAATGCTTAAAGAGATTAATGTGTGCAGTTGCTACAGTACAGTATAGGTCACTCCACATAGTTGACAGCTGGTCTTCTAGCAGTATGGTGGCAGCTGACAGTGGAGTGCTTACCTGCACAGGTAACATGCTAAAGATGGTACTGGCATTATCTCAGTTACTCCTCTCAGGATTTATGGCATGTGATTTGTAATTTTTCTGAGGCTTGAATTTACCTGGTTGGTAGTGTGGCTAGGTTGAAGAAGAGCCTGGCCAGGTGTGGTGGCACACGCCTGTAATCCCACCTCTCAGGAGGCTGAGGCAGGAGGATCGTTGAGAATTCAAGACCAGCCTGGGCTACAAAGTGAGCTCAAGACCAGCCTGAACTGCATAGCGATATCCTATCCAAAAGAAAAAAAAAAAAAAAAAAAAAGAAATGAAGAAAGCCTGGAACCAGAAAGTCCAGTCGGGATTCAAAGGCAGTCTGCTTTTTCAGTGAAATATAAATCTTATATTAGAAAACTTCTCTTCCATCTCCAGTTTTTCCCTGCCTGTGATGAGGATGCTACATTTCAATGCATTTAGTTACTTTAGAATTAATTTGCTGCAGTCTAGGCTTTCCCACTTAGACACACATGGGCCACAGTAATGTAAAGGTCTCTGCTATGTTCCTCATTTTTCCCCTGCATGGTTCCTTACAGAGGTTCTCTAATTTCTCTGCCTTTTCAACAGAGAATTGACACTTTCTTACGTTCATTAGTGTGTTAGTTTAACAATAAGAAATACACAATTTATTTAAAACCTGCCAGCACAATACTATTCTAGTCACTATTGAATTTTCAAAAATGAATAAAAGTCAGTTTGGAGAAACACCTGAACAGGGCAATCAAATGGAATTAGAAAGGGGAGGTATTAGTTTTTTAGGAGTACTGGCTGATAGATAGATAGATAGATAGATAGATAGATAGTTTTTTCTGTATAAATACGTCATTTAAAATTTGTAGAAATACCTTTGGAACCCTGATACTTGATATATAAAATCCCACTCACAGTCTGCCTGCACAGAATCAGTTTTGCTATCTTTTAAACTGTCAAGCAAGATGCATAAATCGTAAATGTCTTATGTAATGGATGGGTTCATGGTTTTATTTAATCTGTTCATCATAAGTGAAAAGATAGTGACATTGTTGCTGCAAATACGGACATATGGTGGACCAGTGATGGGAACACATTGTAGCATGTGAGAAATGTTCCACTAGGGAGTTCCATCCTTATGTGCATTCTGTAGTGTTTACATGAGTCTAGGTAGGTGGGAGAGGCTGGTCACTTGATGAGGGCTTGTGATACAGTCAAGAGATGCAGTCAACACAAGTTACATGAGGCTGTTCCCAGTGTAACATGATACACTGTTTTACAGTACTTTTATAAGTAGAAAGAATCTACTCTAAAATAACCATATAAGTACAGAAGTAAATATGTAAACCAGTAATATGTTCATTAATTATCATTATCAAGTATGATTTACAGTACATAATTGTATGTGCTATACATTTATGTGACTGGCAGCATACTAGCAGTTAGGTTTTTTATACTAGCATCACCACAAACACATGAGTGGTGTGTTGCCCTGTGATGGTGTTATCACGGCCATGAAGTCATTGGGCAGTGTGAACTTTTCAGTTTCTTTAATCCTAGCATACTGCCATTGCATATGTGATCTTGTCGGAATCACCTGGCTTTTCATTCTCCTGGCTGGCTAAGCCAAAATGTTATTGGGTAGCCCCTTCTAAATGCACTTTGCCAAATAAACATTACTAGGTTCTGGGGTGCCCTCCTCTCCTTCCGGAGTTGGACTCCAGGTTCTTCTCATCTTGAACAAAGAATTTGGTGAAACAAGCAAAAAGCAGTGGCAAAGTATATTTAAAAAAGTGAAAAGAGGGAAATCTGCTCTTCAGAGCAAGCTGGGGCTGAGTAAAAGAAAAAAAGCAAGATAAAAGAATACCCTAGAGAAAGAGAACAGGCTGTCATGGGAAGGTCTTGGCATCTGTGTCCTTTTATATTTTCCAAATCTTAAGGAAACCCATGAGAACTACACACAGGTCCAGCGAGACAGTGCAGAGATCCCACGCCATGCTGACGTCAGGTCTAGGCCATCCTATTGAAAACCTGCTTGAGACCTCGCGAGAAGTTCAGTAGCAGGGCATTGAGAACTGATCTGCGCATGTGTTCCAGGGTCTTATAATTAACAGGTCACACCTGTACTTCCCCAGCCAGCTCCGCCATGCCCTAATCTCCTGTATCAATCTGCCATTGACCAAAATGTCCTTACCTGACACATGGATGATTCTCTTTCAGAGACTCAATAGAACCTTTGGTTAATACTAAATGGCACAGAGAATTTATGTCAGAATGGTCCAAGGTTTTAAACTAACATGTAAGAAACCAGGTGATGTGGTGTGCACCTGTAGTTCCAGCTACTTTAGGAGACAGAAACAAGTGTATTGTCAGACTGGCCTACTTAACACAGTAAAAACACTTTAAAAAGTGCACACACTCATACTCCCAAGTTGGAACTTGATGATAATGGTTTGAGGCATGCTGCAGAATCTCTTTATAGATCACAATCTTCGTAAAGAGAAACTTTATTTCTCCCATATGAGATACAAGCCTATCCCAGCACTCTGGAGGCTGAGGCAAGAGGATCACTATGAATTCAAGGCCAGCCTGGGCTGCAAAGTGAGTTCAAGGCCAACCTGAAGTGCATGTTAAAACCCTGTCCCTAAAAGGCCACACCTTCTTCATTGTTAGTATATCTGTATGTATTCATCATAGAGATTGAGTCTTGCCCCTAATTTCAAAAAACAGTTTACAGCTTCTTACTTGTGACTTTGGTGTTAAATCAGTCCCTATATTACAAGCAGCTAAATTAAATAAAAATTAATAGGCAGTCAGGCAGGGCTAGGCCCTCCAGGTGTTGGTGCAGAAGATGAGAACACATCAAAACTGTGGTGGAAGGAAAAAAAAACGTGGAGGCACATCTGAAGAAGGCAAGACCTCAAGATTAAAGTCACAGTGGCCAGATTTACATACCTCCCTGAAGTATAAGTGGAAGTTGGTGATTGTATGTAATTGCTAGCACCTTTTTGGGATTTCCCATAGAATTAGACTGTTATCTCAATAGGGGTGGGTCATCCACTCCCACCAAGACTAAGCCTAAAACAGTTAAGACTATAGAATATCAACCAAGGTTAATGATGTCATCCACGTGTCCTTGCTGTGTGCCCTGCGTTTCTATTAGATCAGAATTAGCTAAGCGGCTATATTTATAATCTTATTGGTTGGTTGTAGTTTAATCTACGTTGTATGCACTTCAGGACTTTGTTCTATTCTCAGACAGGTGATCTTGGCAGCAGCCCATTCGGGGCTCTGCCTGTCTTTCAGCTCTGCCTGTTTCCTGTTCCTCAGCTCCCAGTTGTGGGCACCTCGTTCCTTTTAGCACCTGCGCATTTCCTATTTCCTCTCAGTAAATCTCTCTCACTCATAATCTCCATCGTTCTTGGAATTTGTTCTCTGATTTCAGGGAACATGAACTTTACACCAAGGTTGGGAGCTATGTCTCTCCTATCGCCCCTACTCAGTGTGGTTTGATGTTTTTCTTCAGTTATTTAGGCCAAATCGTCAGAGCCTGAGTATCTTACAGCAGGTTCTTCTGGTAGGTTCTGGTTGGTCATTTACATTTTTGCCATCTCCACTTCAAAGTGTTCATCATTATTAGATTCAGAATCACCCAGTGTGATTCCAAGTCAGTAGGACCTGTCTGGCCATTCCTGGAAAGCTGTTCCTGCCCCTGTGCCCTCCTTCCTACGTAAGTGATAGAACACCTCAGTACATACACACTGGAATCGTATATTCCTAGATTACTTAGAACTAGAAGTTACTACAGAAGGAAAATGTGGGTGATCTGGAATTCTCAGCAGTCTCTGACCTACAAGACCTTTTACCACTCCCCGAGTTGTTCTCCAGCACCCTCAATTCACTTGCCATGGGTTCCCTCTTTGCCACCCTCCACTGTCCCGTGTTTACCCACACAGAACCGTCAACAGACCGAGTCGGCTTAGCTTTATTTTCTGTTTGCAGATTTTTTTCCACTGCCCCAGTTAGCTTTATGGGCTAAGGGGCCACAAGGGCTGTGTGTGCACATCTGTGACATGCACAGGTCTTCAAAGCCAACAGACTTTACATGGTTCTGCAGCCGTGCTTACCCTCACAGTGAGAATGCTCTGCTGGTCTGAGTGAACCAAATCACACACTCTGCCCAGTGGGTCCCTGGAGTTAGTATATTATGTGCAGTGTTTGGCAGAAAACTTGGAGAGTTACAGCATTTTGTTTTTAATAACATTTTTAATAGGTGAGACTTGGAGCTAGTAAGTGATTCATATGATTTCTAAATATGCAAAAGTTCAGAATGTCCCTACAAGTATATTTTCACCTAATTAATTAAGAATTAGAAACTCAAATTGAGAGAATGTGCTAAAGAGTATTTGATTTGAAATAAATAAAATTCATACTCCAAAAGCACTGTGAATAGCCAAGATGGTATTTCTATGTTGCTATTGATCTGTTCTCATTCTTAAGGGGTTTTTATCTAAATATTTTGTTATTTTTGGCAAGAAAGCCAATCCCAAATCTTCCCTCAGTGATTTGTTTTTCTTAGTCTTGGCTTTTGGACCAAAATAATAACAGTTTATTTTTTGCCAGAAACTTCACATTTCCTCTAATGTATTTCTTCAAAATTGCACAATATTCTTGGCTATCATAAAAATTACTCAAAATACATACTTTTTGTAAAGCACAAGAGTACAAGACAGATACACAGTACACACAGACCGTATCTGCCACATATTTATGTGTGTTCAAGCTAAAATTTGGTTCTCTGACAAAATCCAGTTATTTGTGTACTTTGAGAAAAAAGACAAAGCTGAGAACATGTGTTTCAGTTTATCTTCCATTGTCAAGACTTAAGGAGTGGGGAATATTGTAAGTAATGGGTAATGTACCCTGACGTTCAAATTATCAACTGTGCAGGCTCCTTGAAGTAATGTATAATAAGTACTATGCATATTTACATAGGAAACATAACAGTAAGTGTGAATTTGGAGGAAAATGTCTAAAATGCCCCTAACAATTATTTTCTTGGATTTTATTTACTAGTTCAATAGAGATGTACTATGGGAAGGCATTTATATTTTCTCAGAGCAGAAAGTATAAAAATGACGGTAGAATTTCCTGTTGTAACCAAAATGAAGGAGAGCTTCAAGCCATTCACTTCCTGAGTGGCTACATTCCAGCTGTGCAGACTGGTCACAACACATCTGCCAATGAGAATGGGTCCTGTGGGAAGCCCTTGGATGCTGAGGCTTATTTACATGCCCCGTGCCTCTGTTTCTCCCTTCTTTCTAAAGAAACTATGAAACTAGGATCACAGCCACAGCAAATGACATTCTGGGTAGAATTTTAGTTCATCTTTAGCTACAGGTAAGAGTTACTGTTTTGTTATATGAGGATGACTGATCTCTGTCCAGTTTCTAGTTTTACTTTTGTTAGCAGAACTAGCAGACTAAAACCAAGAGAGATTTTTAAAAATTATTACAGTATAACCAGAATTTTATTTAAGGGAGTGGTAAGACAAAGTTTTAAAAGATGCTGTAATGTTAAATCAGTGTAAAGAAATTAGAACCAGAAGCATCAACACTGTGCACTTGGAGAGCATAATATTTAAACAAGCATGTTTTATTGTGAATCTTTCTACTTGTTAATCTTTCAGAAAACAGTGTCTTTGTGTGTACTGACTCTCTGGCTTTAAAAAAAGAACATTTTTATGACAAACCCATTCACAAAGAATTGATACATACATTTAAGTGTGTAAGCCCTATTTCTTTTTTTCCCTTCCATATTTCTCTAGAAGTTTTTAAAGTATATTTTCATCATAATGTTTATATAGCTCTACCAGCAATAAAATTAAGGGTAAAAAAGAGTGTCTAATCCAGGTTTTGGCTGTTAAGTTCTGTGTTGCTAGCTTTAAATCAGAAGATACGCTAGGAAACTATTTTGATAATATTCCATAGGATTTTTTTGAAGAATAATTGCATAGCACTGTATTGTGGTTTGTATATTGTTATTGTTAATTATTCCATAACACTGGCAGTTTTTTACTTTAGTCTTTTATTATTAAGCATATACTAGAAAAATTATTACTCAGATTGTTAAGACTATCAGGCATAGTTATGCATGTCTATAACAACAGTACTCAGGAGGCTGAGGCAGGAAGATAACTGCAAGTCCAAGGCCAGCTTGGGCTGCATAGTGAATTCAAGGCCAGCCTGAACTTCATAGTGAGACCCTGTCTCAAAAATAAACAAACAAGCAAAGTCTTTGTGTGGGTTTTATGGTTCTCTTGTATTTGATTGTCTTCAGGTTAACTAATATTTTGTAGCAATCTAGCAAAGTACTTTTAAATGTCAGGCAGCTCTGCTTTTATTTCACATCCTCTACCAAGGTTCCTTACATTAAACACTTCTGACATGTTGTATGAAATAATTGTTGGGGCAGGTTCCCTGTGCATTGCAGGACACTTAGCATTTCTGGTCTGTACCCACCAAAGTTCCTTCCTCGGGTGGACAGTCAAAAAGAATGTATGTATGTGTGTGTGTGTGTGTGTGTGTGTGTGTGTGAGAGAGAGAGAGAGAGAGAGAGAGAGAGAGAGAGAGAGAAATGTTGTAGATTATAGAGAGTTAAGGGTGAGGCTCTTCTGGCCTCGGTGTATTTACAGATGTTGTAGCTGACTGCTTGTTTTTTTCGCCTCCCCATTCTGTTAAAATCTTCTGCCAACCATGATTCATGGAATGATTTTTTTGAGCTGAGTAATCTGTGGCTTTTCTGTTTCCTTACTTTCCTTTCCTAACTAAATCTGTTTTGGCTTCAGCAAAGTATTTAACATAGCAAAGACCTTTTAAATGAAATAATATTTGTGAGGGATGTATTTTCCAAGTAGCTGATTTTAACAAATCATAAAAAGTTTCTGTTCCTGTCCTTCGTTGTATCCTTTCTGCCTCCCCATTAACAAGTCCTCTCCACTCCAAGCAGGAGCACTGTTCAGGGAAAGACACAGCTCCCTTGTGACATCTAATGGTATGGCAGCTGGTATTGAGGAACTTTTTCCAACAGCTTTTTAAAAGCATTTGACTTAAAACGGTCTTCTTTCTTTGCAGATCGCAACGAACGAAATAAACCAGAGCATCGTTCTTCCAGGTATGGATTTCTAGTATTTAATGATTCTGTATAAAGTTTCTTATTTGAAAAATATTGGAGGCACTACAAATACCCAAGTGTTACTGTGTACTGGATCTTCTGTGGCATTTAGAAAAACTTCACAAGGGAAGTACTTTTTCTTCTCTGAAAAAATTTCCTTTATAAAATTCTTCATAAAATTACCACCTACTTGGAAGACATGTTTTAGTTTTAGAATTCCTATCACTGACATATATGTACATAAAAGATGATTCTCATTTGTTTCCTTTTGTGACTTACTTTGTTCTCCCTTTAATAAGTATTTTTATAAATTTATGTTGCTCTTTTCCTAGTTGTACAACTAATATAGGCCTGAGAGTATAGTTCAGTGATAGAGCTATTTGCCTAGAAGGTACTATGTTCAGTCTTCAGCACTGCAAACAGAACAAAACAAAACCTCAATATCTCACTGTAGAAATTCAGAAAATATTTTTAAAAATATAAAAAAATGAAAAAACAGTATCTACTCTGCCTTTCATCAATCAAAGTGGCTGGCTAATACTAAGATTTTGTTGTATTTCCTTCTATGCTTTTTATAACACACATACACACGCAGACACACATGAATTTGTTTACATTCTTTCAGTAATTTCAAAAGGCCAGAAAGGTGTACCTCTGAAGCTTCACACCTACACTAAAAGTGTTTCACTCAACGTTCACTGGCACCGAAGGGTATTCCTTAAAATCTTTTCAGGCTTGTAAAAGTAGAAATATGTCTTAACTTTCTCTCCTAGCTAAGACTGACAGGCTAAATTAGATACATATTTTTTAAAATTTTTAGTTTTCTTAGTACATGTTTACAATATATATGATTACATTCATTGTGGGAGGCTAGTATGTGTACATAATGCATACTAGTTCTTTTTGCTTCCCTTTTTCTCCCTCGAACTAGAATAGAAATTTTAATTCTATGAAAGATTATAATTTTTCTAATAATAATTCCTCCTTATTCCATACTCCATCCCTTTTTGTTTTGTATTGTTGGGTTTTTTGCATTGTGACCAATGATAAAGTAGTAATAATCCATTTGTTTTTTTTTTGTTTGTTTGTTTGTTGTTTTTTTTCCGGGACCGGGGATCGAACTCAGGGCCCTAGTGCTCAGCGGCAAGCACTTAGCCCACTGAGCTGTACCTCCAACCCTAATAATCCATTTGTTAGATTGACTGGTAAAACAAATCCTTGGTCAAAAGATCAAACTATATTACGTTGACTTCAGTGACTAAAAATATAAAATCTCTGATAACTCCATTACTTAGAGTAAAAATGCATTTTGTATAAATTGTCAAAAAGGTTAGTGAGAACTAATCTGAGGAAAAAAATATAGCTGGATATTTAGAATATTGACTGTTTTTTTCTTGAGGTATATATATCAGGTGTATACTAAAAGTCACTACTCTTTTGTGTGTAGTCTTATGAGTTTCGACAAACATATAAATTGTGTCTATTCCCACTTTGTAAGATTGATTTTAAAATAGTTTACAAAAATAGCCCCAAAATGCTGCATAAGACAAAACTTTGAGAGCATAATTGTATATTTAAGTTGGAAGGATAAGGAAAAAAAATACTTGGGATGATAAAACCTGATTCATAAGAACTTTGGCATATTGAAGATTCCAATGAATTGAGTACTATAAACTGTAATATTTCTTGTCAATACTTACATTGAAACACCAGTAGAACATAAAAATATGGGGAAAATTAACTTAAGCAGTATATTGGAAAAATCTTGAAGACTTAGCTCTTCATAAATTCATTGTAAGTCAAAAATATTAAGATTGCCTCCACCTCCCCACAAAAGATGTTTGCATTGATTTGCTTATCATGAAGTAAGTTTCATACATAATTCAAGTAAAGATGATAGCTCTCAGACCACACTTTTTACCTAGTTCTATGAAAGATTTTTACAGTGTATCGAATTCCAGATTTATAAGGCCTTGGAATAATTCACCTGTGCCCTGAATTGCTCTGTTGATATCATGTGGGGAGCTTAAAAAACAAAATCTCATGTCCTGCTCCAAGGGGTCTACTCAGTAGTCTGGAATAACTTTAAAATCTGTACATTAAACAGGTTCCCAGTAATTCTAATGCATAGCCAGGTTAGAGCCTCTAGTCTAACAGTTGAGTTGTGCAGGGGAGATGAAATAGATGCAAAGGAGAAAGTCATCGCTGAATCGGAGGAAGTGCGTTGTGAAGAATTAGGAAAATTTAGCCTAGTGGTGCAAGTTTGGGGAGGTGTTTGAGATGAAGAAAGAGTCAATGCCCTCAAATACCTCAAGTTGGGTATGTGAGAAAGACTAGCAGAATCATGGGGCAGGGGGAGTGCAGGATGAGCCTGGACTCCTACTGAGATAAAAAGCTAGTAAATGTTCATTTAATGGGGTCATCACGAGGTGGCAGCTTCAAGAGACTCTCTGGCCCATGGGACCATGTATCAGAAGGGGGAAAAGGCAGTGGAGTAACTCTGTAGATGTTTGGCCAGGCACCGCAGTCCCTGCCTATAATCACAGCTCTCTGGGAGATGGGCACTGGGGGTTCCCAAGGTCAGTTTTAGTCTGGGCAGTTACATAGCAAGACCCTGTCTCAGAATCAAAAATAAAGACTAGGGGTGTATTTTGGTGTGAAGGCTCTGGGTTCAATCCCCAGTGCTGCAAAACAAACAAACAAATGGACGTTTAAAAATTCATATGGAAGGAGTTTTTTACAATTTAGAATGTAGGCTATCAACATCGGGCAGTTCTCGATAGGTGACTTAGATAAGATCATGAGTGGCATCTAGTACTTCCGTAAAGAGTTGTTGGGGTGTGGGTATTCACACAGTCTTAAAATACCACCCCACGTATTAGTTTTTAATTGTAGAAGGGTGAGTTTTACCTTCTTAATGGGGGACCCAGGAGTCAGCACCTTAGTGAAGCTGTCAGTGTAGATACTGCACCTTGGGAGACAAGCTGGCAGCGTGCGTGTCCAGGCGATGCCACCAGTGGTGCACACACATGGCGCACACAGAGTAGTTCTAGCAAGGTAGAAAATAAAATATTTTGGGTTTGTCTTGAAAATCACAAAAAGGCTGGGAAAATATTTTAGAAGACACCAAAGATACATGGACAACCAAATGCAATAGGTACATATTTACAAACATCTTAGAGTTAAAAAAAAAATCTCAAAAAATGAATTGGAGCAGGGCAGTCAGGAAGGTTTAGATCTGGGTGTTAGTTTAGGTCTTATTTGTTAACCTTGAGCTCTCAGGTATAACACAGGAATGCTAGAGTTACCAAGTATTCTTGGAGGATAGTCGGTGTAGTCTAATGTTTAGACTCTAATCTCAAATAATAAGAGGGTAGAAAAAGAGGGAGAGATGAAGCCGATATGGCCAAACTGTTAGTGATTGGTGAATAGAAGAAGCGCATATACAGGGGTAGATATTATTTAATTGTGCCACTTTCCTCAACTTCTCTGAAAACTTGAAGTTTTCAAAGAAGAAAGTGGTAGGCTGTTTGTGATGGTGCATGTCTGAAATCCCATCACTCGGGAGGCTGAGGCAGGAAGATCACCGTAAGTTCTAGGCCAGCCTAGGCTACATGGAGTTTGAGGCCAGCCTGAACTACATAATGAGACCCTGTCTCAAAAAAGAAAAAGAAGAAAGTGGCAGTGAGGGGACTGTTCAGTGTGTTCAGCAGGTCCCAGAGGGCAGAATGCCCGTTTGTGGGCAAAAGGTTGAAGGGATGGATTTGTGCACAGTGTGAGGAAGAATTTCTCATCAGAACTGAACGAAGATGGAATGGCCTACTCCGTGGGCAAATACTGTCAAGGAAATCTAAACAAGCTGCCTGGTAATAAAAATAGAGAAGGTTCCTGCCTAAGACAGTCACTGTTTTGGATGGCTGAGCCCCTTGCTTGCTTGATAGCTAATAAATACTTGTCAGGAGTTCTTACTGCAACTCTTGATAGAATTAAAAACAGGAAAAAAAAAGCTTTGGCTTCCCGGAACATCCATTGTTTGAGATTTATCTGCTCAAATTCTGGGAGTCTATTCAGCGTAAAGTCGTGATCAGGTCTTCAGCTGGTTTCTGTTTCAGCCTAGGCCTGTGGTGCTCTTGAGAGTGCTTCGTGATGATCACGATCATGATCATGATGATTGTTTACTGTGTATTAAACCCAAAGGCACTCTACCACTGAGCTGTATCTCCAGCCCCTTTTTAAAAAACATGTCTGTTATTTATTTTGCAGTGCTGGGGATTGAACCCAGGGCCTTCACACTAGCTACATCCCCAACCCTTTTTACTTTCCTTTTTATTTTGCGAGAGGATCTTGCTAAATTGCCCAAGCTGGTCTCAAACTTGCAGTCCTCCTGCCTCAGCTTCCCACAGTGCTGGGGTTACGAGCATGCATCATCACACCCAGAGTGTCCTGATTATCCTTTCATCTCTAATTTATACTTTCAAATTCTCTAGGACTGTGCTGTTAGTCTTGGTAACTCTAGCAGTAGTAGAATGGCTGGTCCACAGGAAGCATTAACAAATAACTGTTGAATAAATGAGTGCCAAACTATATTTCAAAGAGAGAATGGAAAATGTCAGTATTTTTCTCTTGTAAATTGAGAACCTGACTTTCCAAAGCTTGCCTGTGACTGTTATTGAGTGTGTTTGTCAGAACAGCAGCAAGGAAGAATGCCTCATAAGAAGAAGAAAAGCATTTTCATGAGAACATTGTTTTGTTTGCAGGGTATCTGCTAAGCCTGGCGGTGCACTGTTCTGTCCTCCAGCAGGCAGGGCCACCCTTGCCAGGCCAGCAGTACATCATCAAGCAAATCAATACCTGCTGCATCTATGGGGCAGAAAGAAGGAAATACAAACAAAAGTCACTTAATTTCAGTATGTTTTTTGGTTCTCCTCAGCTTGGCAAGAAGAATGATGGACTGGAAGCTCCACAAGGATAAGAGAAATGCATTTCTCTTGTTTGTGTTTTCACAAGGCCATATACTCCGATAGCTTTCAGTGAGAGGCACATAAATCTGAGACGTCTGCCTTTACTTTCATTCCAGTGCTAAATAAGAAGGAGGCATAACTCTTGTCAAGGGGAAAGTTTTATCAAGTATAGGGCAGCTCTAAAGAACTCAAGCTAAAAAGTACTGTTGTAAGCATTGTTAAGAGGCTTGGTGAATGTCTTGATTACTTGGTTTGATGTTTTTTTTTAATTATTTGTTTGTTGCTGATTGGCCAATGTGGAAGTCAGAACTGTGTCCCTGAATTACTCTTATTTCAGCCTTACTAGTTTAAATACACCACTTCCCACGTTGATGTCCCCCAGAGCCTCTTCTATAGGGAAATCAGTATGTCAAGAAAGAAATGCTTGGTGGGAGGGTGTAGTTCAGTGGTAGAGCAGGTGCTTAGGATGCAGGAGGCCTCTGGTCCAATCTTGAGCTCCAAAAACAAACAAAAAAAGAAAATTGTTCATGTGCAGAAACGTCTGTGAAGCTGGGTGTGGTGGCGCACACTTGTAGGGCCCATCACTTGGGAGGCTAAGGCAGGAGGCTTGAGACAGAAGGATCGCTGCAAACTTGAGGCCAGCCTGGGCTACAAAGTGAGTTCAAGGCCAGCCTGAACTGCACAGCACAACCATATCTCAAAAAGACAATAATTAATTAATTAATTAAAAAAGAATCACCTGTGAAATGGTAAATTAAATAAAATTAGACACGTTACTTTACCCTAATACTACTCAGTCTCATTGATATTCTAAAGTGCATTGTAAAACTCCAAGTCATATGTATATTACATGTCACTTAAATTATTATTTGAATTCATAACTTCCTGTCTCAGACATGGCTATTAAGAACATCTAGCAAAAATGCCATAGAGTAGCAATTTGGGAAACTAATTAGAGGGAAGTCGGCACTAAAGATAATAATGTTAAGTCCTCTAGCAATCAGTGCCATGAATAGAAAATTAGGAGCTCTTTTTACCACACCACAAGCTTTATAGATTTCAGTGACTTATGGGATCTGTATAATTAGCTACTTCATCTCAAATGTTTTATCTGCTGCAAGAAAATAACTTACAGCATCAAAAAAAAGATAGCAGAACAAGGAACCTTAAATATATTTCTCAAAACTTACCATTTGAATCTTAGTCTCCCTAAAGTTCTTTTTTCTGAGACAAGTTCTCACTATGTAGTCCAAGCTAGCCTTGAGTTTACTATATAGCCCAGGCTGGCCTCAAAATCCAAGTGATCCTACTGCCATAGCCTCCGAGTGCCAGGATTACAGGTGTGCACCACCAGGCCCAGCTCCCTAAGTCCTTTTAAAACCACCAGTCACAGTCCCCTTTGATGCTCAATTCCTGAAAATCAATGGAATTTTATTTTAAAAATCACAAAAATTAAAACTGGAGATTCAACATAATGATTCTAAAGTTTATAAGGAAGAGAAAAAATAACCAAGGCAAGTTTGAAGGCCAAGAGAAGAAAATGAACTCTGATAAGTAATGAAGACACTGTTTTGTCAGCAAACAGATGAGTCACCAAACAGACGTAGATGGCTACAGATAGTTCTGTATCACAACATGATAGAGCTGACTGTAAGATCTGTGAGGGAAATGGCAGTGTAAACAAGTGGTGGTAGAACAGTTTGATTATTCATGTTCAAAAAAGTTCCTCATGAGTTTTAGTTTATGATATAATCTAAAACATGAAAGCAAAGAAGTAAAACTAAAATGTTTTCAAGAAATGTCTAAGAGAGGGCTGGGGATATAGCTCAGTGGAATAAGCGCCTGCCTAGCAAGCGCAGGGTCCTGAGTTCGATCCCCAGTACCGCCAAAAAAAAAAAAAAAGAAATATGTAAGAGGCCAAATGTGGTGGTACATTCCTGTGATCCTAGTGCTTGGGAGGCTGAGGCAGGAGGATCACCATGAATTCAAGGCTAGTTTAAACTACATAGCAAAACCTTGTCTCAAAAAAAAAAAAAAAAAGAAAAGAGGAGGAAAAAGGAATGTCTAAGAATGTATAACTTTAGAGCAGGTAATGAATTCTTAAACAAAGCTCAAGTACAAAGTATAAAGAAAAAGGTTAGTAAACTTGAGTGAAAATTTAAAATTTAAGTCCACAAGTACATCAAAAGCATGTAAGAAGGAAAGTCATGACTATGCAGTACACACAGGCAATAAAAGTTAGTGTCCAGGGTACTGTACTTAACAAAGAAAAAGACAACTCAGTAAAACGTGGGCAAGAGTCACGAAAAATGAAACCTCAGTGACCAATTAAAACACGAAAAGCTTCTGTACCTTGCTAACATTAAGATATGCGCTAGGCCGAGGGTGTAGCTCAGTAATGGAGGGCTTGTCTAGCAAGAATAAAGCCCCCAGCATTGCCTAAAAGAAAGTGCTAACCTGATAATGATACCGTTGAGGTGGCACAGAAGCTGCAAAGATTGATGTCAAGTAGGCACGAGAGTATGTAGTTTGGTCCAACAATAAGGAAGATTTTATTCAAGACCATGGAGCAGATTTAGGGACCACTGCATGGAATTTTGCTATAGGGAAGAGAGATTGGGCCCAACTCTGAATATAGCACAGGCAAGTGAGAATTTGTAGTCAAAAAGCAGAGTAGGAACGGTAGGTGAAAAACCAAAGGAGAAACATCAGAGGTTAAGGGGACCCTGGCCAAACCAAGGACAAGATTTTTTTTTTTTTCGAAACAGGGTCTCGCTGTGTCATTCAATCTGGGCATTAGCTCTCACTGTGTAGCCCAGGTTGTCCTCAAACTTGCAGCAGTCCTTCTGCCTCAGCCTTCCCAGTGCTAGGATTACAGGTGGGTGCCACCACGCCCAGAGAATTAATAAGATAGCCAGGGTGACCAGGCATGGGGAGTAGAACAGAGGTGGTGGAAGGTGAAGATCTGGGTTAGATACGTGGGTGATCAGATATTGAGGACAGGAGGGCTCTTGCTAGAATGACTTAGCAGTGTTCTAAAACTGGATTTTATAAGGAAGTGGTTGCCAGGGATGTAGCTCAGCGGCACAAGTGCCTGCGTGGCAAGTGCAAGGTCATGGTTGAATTCCCGGTATAAAAAAAAAAAGTTGGAGGAGGATAGGTACAGTATCATACCAGTTCTGTAAGCAGAGATCAGCAAATTGACCAGATCTAGCTGCCACCTCTGTTTCTGAGTAGTTCTGTAGGAACGCAGGGCACCATTTGTCTGCACGTTGTCCCTGGCTGCCTTCACCTCCTAATAGCAGAGTTGTTGCCAGTTGGGAACATATGGCATGACACATCCTATTACTTAGTGTTTTTGTGACTACCTACCTATATTAGAGTATGAAAACATGCATGGACATTATAATTAGTGAACTTAGGATATCGATTAGCAATGGAACAAGTCAGGAAGGAGCACCCAGAAACTTCAAGTATATCTGCACTGCTTTATTTCTTAAGCAAAGTTACAGACTTTGCAGTATTATCTACATTTTTTTAAAATCCTGGAAACATTCATGATTTTTTTAAAGTACCTCAGGGAGACTTTTTTGAGTCCTATAGTACCAGTAAAGATGTTTTTACAGCGTGACCATACAATTGAGTGAAATCTATTTCTGAAAGGAGAATAAAAAGGAAGAAATAGTCAAGAGTGTTCAGGAAGAAACACAAACACTATTTCCATTTTAGTTCTACTCATAGTTCTGTTTTCCTGTTATCCTTTACTAGAAGCACCTTCTTGCTCTGGAATTTGATCTCTTTTTGCCACTTACAGTTATAAAAATAATGTATGACAACATTTTTTTCCTTTTGGGGCACATTTTTTAACAGTACCAAAATATATGGCATCTACCTTTATTGGCTTCAGTAACTTAATTAAGAGTCTGTGATCCATGTGTGTGTGTATGTGTGTAATTGTGTGTGTGTGTGTGTGTGTGTGTGTGTGTGTGTGTGTGTGTACAAAAGGGGATGTATCTATCTATATGCATGTATGCTATGTGTTTATATAGTAAAACATATTTATTTGTCAATTTACCTTTCTTGCTTAACATATCTTAGGTTTACCATGTCAGTTTCTACTTCATTATTTTTCAAAATACCATGTAAAAATTTTCAGTGTAACTGTGCTATAAGTTTCTTTAATCAGTCCCTTATCAACAGCATTTAGGTTGGTGCTAGTCCATTACAGTTAGAATTATCATGCTGCAGGAAACAAATTGTTGGATTCCTCGTGTGTTCAGAAACCTTTGTTGTTTTTTCCTAGGTAGATTTTTTTCCCTAGAATTTCTATTCTCATTCATAATTACTTTAAGTTTTAAACTTTCATATGCCCTACATGTCTGTTTTTCCCTGGATCTCAGGGTAGCTTTGTGCTGCTGTGCTGCCGTTCCAGGCTTAGTGGAGCCCATTAAAACACCTTCCATAATGTGGCCTGAAATACCACACCACTCAGGGAAGCACTCAAACTCAACATGCAGAGTAGAGTATTTGTAACGCATAGTTCAGGGCCCTCAGAATTAAAAGTTGGTTGTGTTAAACTTGTGGGATCACTTTATCATTAAGAATTTAAAAGGATCTTGCTTCTTTGCATTGGAACTCTGTTGCTGATCTGAGAAGAACGTTGAGAGTTTTTGGTTTTGGCAGCTTACCATTATCACTTACAGTTTTAAATAGAATAACTAAAAGCAGAAGATTTAATTTGTTTTGCTTTTCTCCTCTCTAAATATGTCTATTAAATGTCATGCTCTGCTGGGCTTAGTTTAACTACTGTAATTCTGTAGCATTTCCCTGCCCATGTGTTTGGGTTCCTGTACTTCTGTAAACTGTAGCTTGTGTGTAATTACTTTCTGGCAGTGTATTTTGTAGGCTGTAAGAGAAACATTACTTTTGCCATAGCATCATAATATTATAAACAAGGTGAAAAATTAAAGTGTATACAGGTTTTATGGGAGAAGTCCCTTTGTAAATAGGAAATGTGAAAGGATTATTAACATTTTATGTCATCCTACAGAGACTATATACTGTGTTGTTTTATTGTGATTTTTAAGAAATGTGACTAGGATTTTCCCCTAGTGTGATGGGAATGAAAATGAAATATTTATATCAGTATCAGTTGGATAATTGAAAAGTTTTATCAGCTGGCCTGCCACTGCCATTGTACTAGTGTGGGGCTTCTCTGCAGTTTTTTTCTAATTAAACTGTCAGCAGGCAGTGAACTTTGAAACAGCGTCTGGTCCTGTACTTACTAATTTGCAATATGGGCGTGTGTGTCTACCCATTTCCCAGTAGTTGAGCGAGCACATGGAAGTCCTGGCCCTTAAATTTTTTCTCCCTAATTCTTTCCTTTTTCCCTTGGGTTATAGTTTATATTAGTTCTTTACCTTGCTGTAGTATAATTTCAAAATACTTGTTTACAAAGTCTATATTTGAAGAGCCTTTAGCTGAGTGAACTTTGTATACATCATTGCAGCTCTCAATATGTTTGTAGGGTATGTTTCACCCTAACTAATAAATATCCTTGTACAACTGGACTTTAAAGGTTTCCCTTTATCAGAATAGTATATACCACATTCCTCAAATGTACTAATTAGGACTATAAACCTCAAAAGCATACTAATCCCTGGGAGAATCTTAGTCTGGGCAGTATGGGTAAAGTCAGTATTGTTGCCTCCCATCTCATCATCAGTAAGCTCTTGCTCAGAAATCAGTCTTGTCTCTATATATAAAACCTTTCTGAAAACCAAAAATCAGGCCTGGTTCCAGGAATACAGTTCCAGGATTGGGAGCTTCCTTGTTGACTAGGGGCTTCTTACATAACTGATGTTCTGCGCTTTGCAGGCTTTTGCCACATCTGATCTCATCCTGGTGGAAGGCTAGGGCCCCAGAGAGGCAGAGAACATCCCTGTACACACTTTTGACTGCACAAGGCACCTACCTTGCAAGAAGGGGTCTCTTCTGTGTGGTTCTCCCTCCTGGGGGACAGGAATATTGAGAATTAGTACCCTCTGGTAATTAAGAAAGTAAAAGAATAGAAGGAAAGTTTCAATCATCTTGAAGTCTTCAGAGTAGCATTATGTCTAAAGGACAAACATCCCCTCAGTCTAAAGCTGTTTCTGCAAGATAATACTTTCCTTGGCATGTTGCCTCCAGCAAGCAGTCCAGGGATGCTGGCAGATGACAGGAGGATTTAAAAGTTTATCACCATCTATTGCCTAAGTTACTCTAGGAGATTCCAAAGAGAAGCTTAAATTGAAAAAGTCCTTAGAAACTGAACTGTATGGTTCTAAAGTTTTCCACATGGTGAATTTCTGCTTTTAACACCATTGCTCTGTTTAAAAAATAATTTTTAATTAATCAATTTATCTTTTGTTTTGTTTTGGTACTGGGAATCGAGCCTATGACCTTAGGCTTGCCAGGCAAGCACTTATGCCACTGAGCTATAACCATGGCCCAAACATCAAGGTACTTTTTTTTTTTGGTACCAAGAATCGAACTCAAGACCTTGTGCTTGCCAGGCAGGCGCTTGTGCTGCTGAGCTATATCCCTGGCCCTAAAAAATAATTTTTAAAAGAAATCACATTTGTCCTATTTATAAAGCAGAATATATTCATTGTAGAAAAATTTTGAAAAGAAAATCATCTATAATCCTATCTACCCATAGTTAATCATTGTTAAATTTTTTTAAATTAGTGCACATTGACAGTACTTAATAGGTACATTCTTTTGCGGGGGTTGATACATGCAGATAACATATCTTTGTGCTGCTACATTTAATGTTTTCTGGTTTCAGATAGACATTTATAACAAGGCTACTGAATATACTGATTTTAAGTTATTTTTTATTTCATTATATAGTGAACATTTTCCCATTTCAGTAAATATTCTTTAAAAATATGGTTAAAATTTTTTACTACAAAAATAATACATACTTATTACATAAAGTTTGTAGAGTCACCCAGAAAAAGTTAAAATCACTAATGATCCAATAATTACAGTTGGCAAATTCATAGTTCAATCTTTTTTTTCTGTGCATATCTGGTCTTTTAAAAATGTAATTGGGATGTAGTATATAAGGTTTTCTGCCCACAGGACAATAATTTGTAAACATTTCCCATAACATGACTTTTGATGGTACTCTATCATGTAGGTATATCAGACTTTAATATTTCTGTTGCCAGATATTTAGATTATTTCCAGCTTTTACTGTTATAAACGGTGCTGTGGTAAAACTATTATACCTGCATTTTTATGAACCATCACTGATTACCTCCATATGTTAAATTCCTAGCAGTGGAATTAATGGAAGACAAAATACACATTTTAAGACCATATATACAGACAGTCCTTCATGATTCAACTTACACTGTTTTAGCCGGGCATGGTGGCTCATGCGTGTAATCCCAGCACTCAGGAGGCTGAAGCAGGAGGATTGTTACAAGTTCGAGACCAGCCTGGGCTAGAAAGTGAGCTCAAGGCCAGGCTGAACTGCATAGCAAGATAGCACATGACTACATGTCCTTGCTTCATGAGAACCGATAAATTCTGGGATTGTCAGACTGTTAAGTGGTCCTAGCAACATCTTCCCTCCCACCGACCCTTTTGTATTGAGGTTGAACCCACGGCCTTCACACTGAGCTACATCCCCAGACCTTTTTCTATATTTTATTTTGAGACAGTCTTGCTAAGTTACTCAGGCTGGGCTTGAGCTTGTGATCCTTCTGCCTGTGCCCTCAGAGTGCTGGGGTGACAGGGGTACACCTATATATCTGGTTCCTACAGGCTTTTGATGTAGTGATACTATCTTTGACCAGTTAAGGAAAAGATACAAATTTGGCCTTCTGTTACTACTAGTACTGATTTTTCCATATAGCTTAACTGTGTTTTGGGAAATCAGTGCCATTGCTTTTGAGGATAAATCACTAATCACCTCTCACTCTGAATATGGGATCTCATCTTTGCCCTTTAGTGAGGCAATTCACTGGTAAAAGTGGGCCACTCAGGTAATATAGCCAATGGAATAATCTATTCGATGTCAAGAGCCTTGCTAGTGTTCTTGGGATTCAAGGATTTTCAGAAACTCTGGAAACAATCCTGTAACTGAGCCTTCTGTAGACTTCCCAGGCAGCATTCCGGTGTGTGTGGGGGTTGTTTCCATAGCTTTGAGAAAGCGGCGGCGATGCAGTGCCACAGAATCCTCTCTTGTGCCCTGCTCGTGGTTGCAGTGCAATTGGTTCTTGCCAAGCCCCAGTCTCCAACTGAAGGACAGGTACCTATGGCCAGGCTTCTGCATGGCCATACCCCAGATTGGCGTTGGTAGAGGACCTCTGGCCTATACGTTGTACTAATCACATTCTTCTCTTGAAAGTTTAAGATAAAAGACACAGATCTAAAAGCTGTAGCTTCTGGAGCTTGAAAGTTATTTAGATTTGGGCTTGATGGGACATGTATGTGATAAGCAAGCAGAGGGTGTGTAAGTGTAGCAGGAAAGGTGAAGATGAAAGCTGAGATGACATGAGCTCCAGGAGAGTGGAGGAGGGGAGCTGGCAGCAGAGGCCTCCTATTTCCTGCCTGGCGCTGCACTGAGCACACCTGTCCTTCCTGTTAATGAGTCCTCCAGATAGTCCTTGAATGCTCATGTTCAAACCCCCTTATCGCTTCAGAGTTTAAAGGGATCTCAGTTTCTTTTAGCCTCACAAGATAATAAAGTTCCATTAAAGGAAATAATGGTAACAGTATGATGTAACTGCATGTTACATTTCCTAACATTCTTACATTGACTTTAGAACTATCTCAAACTATAACTTTTATTCTAAAACTTACTTCCACATAGATTAGGATGCCATGAACATATTGAGAGAAAAAAGCAGAAGAGTACTTTATGAAATATCTGTGGGCAGACAGAATCCTTGCCGTAGAATATACTGTGTGAAGAGGAAAATGCATTGCTTGTCTTAGGAACTCTGACGGGAGATTTGTGCCTCGAACAGAAGCCTATATTGTTTCATTGTTCACAACCGCAAGTACCTAAAATAAGACATCTTTTTAATGTGGGGTTTCTTAACACAAAATAACAGGCAGACCCATGAATTTCCACATATTTATTTACACACATTCCTTGATATACATTATGAATAATCCCAGAAGTGATGAAAGTCATAAATCATTTTCTGATACCCTTCAAGACTAAGACTCCTGCCCCATTCTTTCACCATTGCCTCTGATTTACATACATCTTCCAGCCAGGGGATGTTCTGTGAAAGAAGGCATATTCCCAAGGCCCCTTGGCAGTTCATACTTATATAACAGAGGGTGTATGTCTTAGTTACTTTTCTCTCGTTGCTGTGACAAAATACCCAACACCCAAAATTAAGGAAGGAAAGGTTTATTTTGTTTACAGTTTGTGGAGTTTTCAGTACATACTTGGCTGCTTCAGAGGCAGAGTGGCACACGGCAGAGGGCAAAACTGTTTGTGGCAGCAGAGCATAGCAAAAACAACCAGCAAAAGGGAGGAATGGCTGCAAGCAGCTCTTTTTCTCCCCTATACTGTAAACAGCCTACCCCCACCCAGGGGGCGTGTAGCTCTCACACAATCTTCATGCCCTCCTCTTCCACAGGCTCAGGATGTGTACAAAGTAAGCACCCTGGCTTCCTGCTGAATCACTCAGTTAAACCTCCAGATTCCCCAAGTTGACACAATGTATGAACCATAACAGTGTATGTGTGTGTTCCTGTCTGCATTTAGCTACAGGCAAGCTTGTTATGAGATGGTGAAGTACAATAGTAAAGAACTCAGGCTCTGGAGCCCAGCCATCTAAGTTCAGATCTTGGCTTAAACATTCACTGGATGTGAGCTTTTGGAGTTCAAGTTACATAAACTCTTTTCTCATAGTGAGATAATAACAGCACCTCCTTCCAAGAGTAGATGTAAGAACTGAGAGAGTGTGAAGCCACTAACATAGTTCCATCAGGTTAGCTGTTATTTTATTATTACTGAGTAGATTAAGTACTCCCTTACTCTAGTTGTGTTGATTCTAAGTAAGTGAATGTAGATTGGAATCTTGGACTGAAGTTTCATATTTAAATTTTTTGGCCTAGCAGAGTAGCAATCAGCCAACTTAATAATGTCATGTTATAAATAAGGAAACTGATGTAAGTGACATGATAATGCTGACAGAATGAGTAGTGGCAGGGCTGAAACCAGGCCTTGGACTTCCACTCTTCACATAGTCCCTCTCCATGTCTAAGGACAATCTGAGGGATCATTGCTGCCAACCGCCACATGCCCCGCCTCTGAGGAATTCATTTATAGCCCTAATGTAGACAGATGTGCCATGTACGAAGGTGAGTCACTTCTTCCTTCTTTTTCTTGGTCTTTAATTGCATAAAGAAGAAACTTTATCTCAGTACTAAAATAGTGTGCTTTGGGAGTGGTGCTGGATGTTAAACTCCGGTTCCTAACCCAGGGCCTTGTGCGTGCTAAACATGCGCTCTACCACTGAACTGTACCTCCAGCGCAACTCTATATTGTTTTTGATTGTTAAGAATATAGCTTTTAAATCTCCCATAAATTTATTCCCCTTAAACCTGAAGCAAAACCATAGCTTACATTCATAATGTTGGAAGGATCCTGCTTTAAAAAAAATAACATCTTTGTGAAGCATTGAATAATGTGAACATGATATCAAACAGATGTATTAAGAATTTCTGTACAGTGATATATTTGGGTTTGGTTTTGTTTTAGAGGGTTTTGGTTTTTGGTTTGGTTTGCTTTGGTTTGGTTTTTGAGATAGGATCTTGCTATGTAATTTAGACTAGCCTTGAACTCACTATGTAGCTCAGGCTGGTCTTGAACTTGTGGCCATCTTCCTGCCTCAGCCTCTTGAGTGCTGGGATTTCAGGTATGCACCTCCATGCCAGCTTCAGTGATGTACTTGGAAGTGGACTGACTTATATTCAAAAAATATTTTGTGTGTGTGGTAAGCATTTTGCAGAGGATTGAGGTAATTTATACAAATACAGAGACTTAGGACCCTAAAAGAATAAACGTACTGAAACATTTCTCTACCTGATTCAGTTAAGACCCTATGAAGTATCAAGGATTAGCTGTCCTCTTGCCTCCTGAATTTCTTCTCCATCAGTATTTCTTTTTGTTCTCTTCCAACACAAATATCGTGTCTTTGCTGGAGCTGGTCAGAGTGGCGAGTGCTATGAATGGGCCTGCTTGACCTCACTGCTTAGTTTGGACATGACTTCACCTTGAAAAAATATTTGGGTTTGACAGTGTGTTTGATGTTCTGAGGTGCAGCATTGTCACTCAGTGTTTACGGGTTACTGTTATGCTAATTGGTTTTTTGGAGATCTTTTCTAGTACCTTCTGTAAGGTTGTTGCCACACTGCCAATTGCTCTGTCTTGGGAATTCCACCCATGCTCTTGGAGACATTCGTGTCTGGGGTGTGGTCTGTGGAAATAAGATGGAATTACGAACAAGCTTAGAAGTGAAATTTTGACTCTGACTCTGTCATCAGCAGTACATTTCCTTTCCCTTCTGTTTCCATGTCTCCTTCTCTTCCTCACCTTCTTGAAATTTTAGGTAGAATCCCAAATGTTCTCTAACACAATTTTTACTCATCCTCAGTTGTATATTTCTTGGAAAATTGTGGCCCCAGTTCTAACCGTCAGAATATATATCTGGGGCTGGGGATATAGCTCAGCAGCACAGTGCCTGCCTGGCAAGCACAGGGTGCTAAGTTTGATTCCTGGTACCAAGCACACACACACACACACACACTCACTCTCACTATCTATCTGTCTATGGACGCAAGATTCACGGTATTATACACTAGATTTGGGTGTTTGGAAGACCCTCTTCGTTATCCCTTGGTCAGTAAAATGGGAATAGTATTTGTTATGTTATAGGTAGTGGGAATTGAATGTGTCTGTTTCTGTGAAAGTAAAATCATTTAAAATAAAAAAAGAAAACACAGCCACTGCCTGTCTTCCTGTATTTCCACGCATCCACACTCACGCATTCATTTCAGATGGTTTCTGTTGTTAATAGCTTTTAGAACGGAAAGGACTATGACCCAGGAAACAGCTGTGGTAACAGATGTGAGCAGGATGATCTTAGTTCTAAAAATGCCCGCAGTGGACCAGCTGTGAGTTTGAGTGACTGGCTTTGGCTACTGCAGAGAGGCCAATGTTACTGTTCATGCCTGCGTAGTCTTGCTAACGAGGATCTGTCTTTTCAAAGTCTGTTTATACTTTATGCTCTCCTTTACTGTGTTTGATTTGAATTGGCATTCATGATTAGTTCTATATTTGTGATATTTAGTAAAAATTCCAAATAGTCTTGGGTAGTTCCATGTCTCCTAATCTGTATTAAAATATCCTGTGTTTAAAATGAAACTGCCTATTTACTTCTCTATCCTCTATTTAACTGTAAACATTTGGAATATAGGGGCCTTATCTTTTTCACTTTGGTCTCTAGCATCTAAAAAACTTCCTGGATATATAGGAGACATTCAAGGAAAAAACAGTGTACACTAATGCTTTTAAAATTCTAAATGTTTATGTTGATTTAATTTGATTCTTCACTCTTTGTATTTTCCTTTTATGCTAGAGCTATAGAGGTTTGAAAAAAACACTGATCACTTTCTTTTTATAAACCGTTTTGAAGTTTACATGCTGTAAGTCATTTTTGTTTGTGTTAGGATTCAGGAGAGTTTCTCCTTTATAATGGCAGATACATTTGACCTCAGCCTGATATTTTAGAAAATGATTAATTGGTGGATGGTGTGAATATGATCTTAATTATTCAGAGGTCATCAATTTGACATGAATTAATTGACTTGTTTTGTTTTGCTTATCACCATAGCAAATGTTTTTAAAATAACTTACAAATTGTAAAAGTAGTTATATTCATCACATAAAGCTTGAAAAATAGAGACATGTAGGTGACAAATTATTCATAATTCTATAACTCAAAATCAACTATTGTTACCATTTTGAGTACATATAGTAGTATACTGTTAAATGTTTAATAGCTAGTACTTTGAGCATAATTCCAATACTCTTATTAATATTTTTGTTTATAAGAATGAGATATTTTTGTTTATAAGAATGTCAGTATTTCCATGAGCAACTTCCTGTCTGATCCAGATAGTTTCCAAATATAGGAAAAATGTTCTATTAATTTTTTTGTACTTTTTATAATATTCTGTTGTTACTATTTTTGGTTTTTTAGTGCTGGAGGTCAAAGGTAGGGCTTTATGCATGTTAAACATGCACTGCTACCACCGAGCTACAAACCCACCCTTTTATAATGCTTTTAACGTGATTCTGCATTCAATGTGTTATTAATATTTTCTCCATTTTAAGTCTCTAGACAATAAAATGATAAGTTCAGTGCTCATTTGCCAGTTTTTATGGTATAAGTACCCCCAGTGACCAGTTTTAAGGTACCAGTGTGATACCACGGATGTTGAATTGGAAAGTGCTTCAAACTAGCACATTTAGGTAAATAGTTAGAAAATGATGTTTTAATAGTATCTTTATTGTTATGTGATTTGTGAGTTGATCTAATTTCCAATAATGGCCTTATTTAACAAATGAATTTCTGAAAATTTGTCAGCTCTCATGAAACCAGTATAAGCTGGCTCCTGCACAACATTTATTAGTGTATTACTATTTTTTGTGTATGTATCTTAGTTCGTTTGGTTGCTGTAACAAAAACACCATATACTAGGTGGCTCTATAATCAAAAGAATTTTTTTCTTAACGCATCTGCACGCTGGGAGGTCCAAGATCTTGGCACCAACAGATGTCTGGTGAAGGCCCATGTCTGGTGCATAAACAGTGCCTTCTCTTGTGACGTTCCATAGCCCAGGCAGTCAGGGATCTCTCTAGGTGCTCTCACAGAACAGCGTTAATCCCTCTCCCTCCTTCTACCAACATCTTGGGGTTAGGATTTCAACATAATTAATTTTGGTGAGACACAAACATTCAGACCATAATAGATTTTTTTTAAAGCAAAATGTTTAAAGGCTGATTGAGATCATACTAAATATGCAGTGGTTTTTCCTCTAGAGGTATATTTTGGTTGTGGAAGCTTCCACTGCTTTGACACAGCTGAACTTCCAGCCACTACACAGAGGGGCGAGGTGAGAACGGCTGAGTAAAATGCCTCCAGGGTGGGAGGAAAGAAGTGCGAACAGGGAAGGGGGCAGCGAAAGCCTCCTGTGCAGCCGGCCAGCTGCTGCAGAGGGCGTGCGGCTGAGCCTCAGCATGTCACTCTGCTCCTCCCATGCGCTCCTTTCTCCCGCGGGCCCTGTTCCTGCCATTCCCCCCTCTCCTCGCTTCTGCATCTTCTTCTTTCCCTCCTTCCTGTTTCTTTGCAATGTTTTTTAGAAGGCAGATTTATTCTCCGTGAATTCCTTAAAATATCTTTTTAAACAGAACTATCTATTTGAGGACTATTATACTCAGTATCTAGAATTTTAATGGCCAGTTATTACCCTTAAATGACAGCATCCTCAGATACATAACATGATAGCCTAAAACTTGCTTTTTTGTGGGCTCTCAAATCCAGAAATTTGCTGTACCTCTTGAGCAATTTCGTGACTTTAACTTCCTTTAACTACTGAATATGTTCTTGGTATCCAGCGGAGTTTTCCAGGGGCTTTGCAAAAAATAGAAATGACCTGATGGCAGGGCTTCTGGCCCCATTTGTGTAATGGAGAAATTTCTTTAATATTTGTGTAAAAGTTTTGTGTCTGTTCATTGTTGAAGTTTCTTTTGCAATTCCCAGAGGAGAACAAATCCTTGTGCTGTCAGAATGAACTCAGCTGTTTTCACATTTCGTTTACATTCTTAGTGAAAGACTCCAGCTTTATGACAGAAACTTCTGAAGAACTCTTTCTTTTAAAGGACTTTTTAAAAGTATATTTGTTTTATTAGTTAAAGGCCTTTAATGTATGAAATTGCACTATGAGGTTTTGTTGCTTTGTTATTTTCTCAACTGTTGACTGGGCCTATTTTATTCTAGGTTAGACATTACTGAGTATTTGTTAAAAAGATGGAAGCTATAAAGGTCAAAGGGAAAAAAGTCAGAGGAAGGGCTTCGGTGATTTTAAACCTTTGATTAAGTGATACAAAGCAAAAAAAAATGGATGATAAGGGCATTCACATTCAAAGACACTTTCTTTTTTTGATTGTTTTATTTTTGAGACGAGGTCTCACTATGTAGTTCAGGTTGGCCTTAAAGTTTACTGTGTAGCCCAGGCTCGTCTTGAACTCACAATGGTCCTCAGCCTCCTCAGTGCTAGGATTAGAACTGACTTTGTAAGGCACAGCGCCTCATGCCTGTGGTCCTAGGTACCAGGGCAGCTCCGGGACAACAATCACTTCACACAGGAGTTGAAGATGAGCCTGGCCAACAGGATGGGACCCTGTTTATAAATAAATTGCATAGGATACTATATTTTAAAAAGTTATTTGATGTAAGAAAATGATCGCTTCTCGGCCTTTTGGCTAAGATCAAGTGTGATGTAAGAAAATGTCGTGTCTTATAAAAATTTAATTTGTTCATTTTTATTAATAAATACATCTAGCTTTTTAAAAAGTATCTGCCTGGGGCTGGGGATATAGCTCAGTGGAATAAGCGCCTGCCTAGCAAGGGCAGGGTCCTGAGTTCGATCCCCAGTACCGCCAAAAAAAAAAAAAAAAAAAAGTATCTGCCTGTTTTATATGAACTATGGATTTCAAACTGTGTTAATTTCTTTCCTAAGTTTCTGAAATTAGCAGTTAATTAATATTTTGATCAGTTTTATGTATTTTTGCACTAAAAACTGACACCGTCTTTAATTTTATTTTAATCTCACACTCATTTTTTTCACTTTTTTCCTTTCCCTGCTGCCTTCTACTAGACCTATTAATTTTTATATGCATTTTATTAATAGAAAGGTTTATTTGTTAGTAGGGGAACATTGCACTGGTTGAAATAAATTTGGCGTCCAATGAAAAATACCGTATGTCAACACTGAGGCATTTCCCAGATACTCACATGCACACACACTTGGCTTTGTCACGTGGTTTCTTGCCATCCCTGTTGAAAATATCAAATGCTTCTGGAACATTTGAACTTTGCTCCTGATTATTTTGGCCACATCATCAGTAAACACCATACACCTTTAGATTTCAGTACTGGTCAGGTATGGTGGCATACACCTCTGATCCCAGCACTTGGGAGGCTGAGGCAGGAGGATTGCTATGAATTCAAGGTCTGGCTGAACTATTTAGCAAGACCCTGCCTTGGAAAAAAAAAGATTTCAATACTGAATGATTCAAAGTGAGTTAGGAATAATGTCAAAATAAAGGCCGGATATATTGGTCTATACTAATTACACCCCCATTAAATAACTAATACTTCCACTTGCAGTCTGATGCACTCACCAGACTGTGTGTAGAGTCTGTTCCTTTTCTCCTACTTCTATTGTACCTTTCTTTACCTTCTCTTCCTGTATTCTGTATGTACCCTAAAATTCAAATAATCTATTAATTAGATATAGTCTATCAGAAAAATGTATATATACTTCAGGAAAAGAAACATTCTATAAATATTTTAATACCAAATTTATTGAGACATCATGAGATTAATACAAGTTACCTTTGACCTCTACAGTGACAAGCAGTGCTCCAAGTGTTGGACACGAGCTTCCAGACATTTATTAGTAGTGTATGGCAAACTGCTGCTTAGGTAACTCTGGTCACTGAAATTGTGGCCCATGCCTCTTCAATTTCTTCTCCAAGGGCTGGCAGTGAAGTGGGTCTTTGCACTCTATGATATCCTCTGGGTTCCCCAGACAAGGGTAACACCATTTTGAAAACACATCATACCATTTTTCTTTTCCTGAAGTGTGTATACATTTTTTGGCAGACTCAGTATGTATTTACATTTGTCCCTCTGATTTTCAGCGTCTGCACAGGGCAGTATAGTTAATCTCAGATTATTTCACAAGTATTAGATTTGTTCATTTACCAAGAAAGTAAAGTAAAATAAATAAATGCCATTGCTATAAATTTTAGAATTGAGAGCTAATCTTAATAAGTCTAACATCAAAAAAGCGTCACCAGACATGCCTCCAACTTTACCGTAGCAAGTAGAAAGTGGTATTATTACCGCTTTCTGGACTCCACTAGCTTCTGTCCCTTTGCACAATAGGACCTTGAGAACAGGGAAATACGAGTTCTGATGAGAGCAAGCATATTGTAGGATTTAGTAGAAAACAAACACTATAAAACAGATCTTTCTAGATCTACATGCTAAGGTAGGGTGTTTTGAGAAAGTTTTTCTCCTGTCCTTTTTCCTCTGAGTATTTTTCATCTTTGGAGAAAGGGCTTTTATTTGGTGTTTGTTTCTTATTATAGAGGAGTTGGGACTCTAAATATAGACTGGAATGTAGGAAACATCTGCCTTTAACCAAGTGACTGTTCTTTGAATTTACAAAAAGCTTCTGTGCCCTAATTTCTCGAACAGCATCCCCTGCCAGTCTTGTGTCTGTTCCAGGCTTTTATACCAGCTCTTCCCTGAAGTCCATAAAGAAGTGTCCAAAGGGATGTATCATTCCATTGCATATTGTTTTTAAAACCAGAATAACAGGTTTAAGGCAAGAGTGTGGGTTTTTTTTTTTTTTCTATTTTTCATGAGCATCTCTTCAGGGCCAAAGATGTGGCTGAGTGGTAGAGCACTTGCCTAGCTTGTTTGAGACCTGGGGTTTGATCCCCAGCACCTCCCCCCTTAAAAAAAGTCCCTGAAAGTCACTGTTAAATTCTGTAAGGTGTAACTGGATGAGTCAGTTGTTTAGAGGAGGTCTGTTCTTCACATGAAATCTAAATTATTTTATTGTATGGAATGTATGTCTAAAAAAACCCTTTAAATTGCCTTGGTTTTTAAAAACTTGCTTTGATTGTGTTTTTTTAATTTAAGATTTATTTTCAACATTATCACAACATGTGCGTGTCTTCAGAAGCTTATACCTTAGTAGAAAAACTAATATACAAAAATACTTCTGGTACAAGGTTAAAAAAAAAAGTGAAAATTCTAATTTTCCGAAAAGCAGACCAGATGGGTAAGGTTTTCTTGCATCTATAGACCTCTCACTGGACTGCATCTTTTGTGAGCAATGACTATATTTTAGTTGGTCTTATTTCTTTGGTATCTAGCATAACACCTGGAGTAGTATCAGCATAAGTTTCTAAGTTGAAAATTAAAGTTTACTCTTAAATTCACAATTCTGTTTTGGTCATAAGTACAGAAATCATTAGTCAAATAATACAGAAGTTTGAAAAATCAGTTTCTGGATGTAGTGGGTACACCAAACTGAAACTGCCTAATTTTATGCCTTATTTTCTACAATTAAATCACTTCTAATCAATCCTACTATATTGCTACAACTGAATTTCAGTCTGTTTCATCTTTTCATTTTAAGTTTGGTTTGTTTTATACCACAGTGCTGAGGACGGGACTCAGGGCTGCAGGCATGTTGAACACACTTTGCACCACTGAGCTGCATCCCCAGCCTTCTTTTTAGGTTTTCTATATAAACTGTCTGTATAGATTATTTACTTCTTTCTTTTTTTTACGTACCAGGGCTCGAACTCAGGGCCTTACGCTTGCCAGGCAGGCGCTTGTGCTGCTGAGCTATATCCGCGGCTCTATAGATTATTTTAATTTGACAGTGAAGGAAAACTAGGACCATAGAAAAGATTTATTGTAGTTATTTAATTTCTTGTTTCAACCATTAGATGTTTATTGAACACAGTTACACATCAGACTTGTAATTCTCAGCCTTTCTGCGTACATATTTAAAGAGGCTAGTTAGTTATCATGTTGCACATGTTGTAATAAATGTAACCTTTCATAGGTGCTGACTTGAAATTATCCTCCATACCTCTACTCACAGTAAGTTGTACCTGTTCCACATCATGTAACATAACCCACTTGGACAAGTTCTCTCTGAGTAACATCACTATGTTATTATACATTATACATTGTTCAGAATTGAAAGGTGCTGTGTATTGATTGGAAACTACTAGAGTCTTCACTTGTGAAGATATAGGCTCCAAAGGTAATACACTCTTTTTAAAAAAGCAGATAAAATTACCCTAGAAATTCTGTTAACTGACAGTGTATCTGTTTTCAAATTAAGTGCCATGTTGGAATCTAAAACACCACCTCTTACTAAGGCCAACCTTCCCGATTCACCATCTGCCATTACTAGAGAGTACTGTTCTCTAGAGTATCAGATACTCATCTGGGTGACATTATCTATGGGGGAGAAAAGGCCTGATTTTAAACATTAGACTCAGAGATTTTTGACAAGCTGCGCATATGGGACCTAACTGAGAATAGAGACCATTTGTATATGAGGTATACTCTTTCTTTCTCTTACGAGAGGGCTCATAGATTTTTCATTCACTCTTAACAACTAGACAAAAAACATGACAAAGGCAGCAGTACAATTATTTCTGAAGGTTTGTTTATTAAGGTAGAATCACAGGCACTATTTAAGTTGTATTTCTCTGTAAGTAGAATTGAATTCACCTTAGTTCAGTGAAGAAATTGTACAGTTCTGCTGAGGTGCACTGTAAAAATGAGTAACATATCATTTCTTCTTCAGAAGCTTATAGTCTAATTAGGGAGTCAAGGCGTGCATTTGATGGAGAAAAAATTTTAAAGATTGAGAAGGACCAGCAGCATATTCTAATTTTAAATGTGTTATAGTTATAAATAGCATAGTTGAAAGCCTCTTCCACAATCTTTGGACTTTCTAAAGGATTTTTGAAATTTTTAAAATTTTATTTATTTTTTATTTATGAGACGGAGTCTTGCTGTGTAGTGCAAGCTGGCCTTTTTAAAGGATTTTTATTTATTGTCTATCTATTTATGAGACTGAGTCTTACTATGTGGTGCAGGCTGGCCTTAACCTCGCTGTATACCCCAGGCTGACCTTGAACTCCCAGTGATCCTCCTGCCTCAGCTTCCTGAGTGCTGGAATTACACAGGTGCACCACCATGCCCAGCTCTTTAAAGGATTTTTAAAAATATTCATAAAAAAATCTGAAAGTAAATCTGCAGAGCACTGGTCAGGTATGCCCACTTTGTGAAAGTTCATCCTAGAAGGATGACCTAAAATTAGAGACATGTTTCTAGTGAGAATAAAAACACCACAAAGCTTCTAAATTTTTTTTGTTCTTTTATCCTTGTTTTTGTTTTGGTTTCATAAAAGATTAAGAATATGAAAACCATGCACTATGAGACTCAGAGTGGTTATAAGTGATGAGTATAATTCCAACTAAAATGCAAAATATCTGAATGTATAAATTAGGGTTATGCTAGCTATAGGTCAGTTCAGCTGGTGTTGGCAGGATAGCTTTAAAAATTTCAGCCACATACATTATGAGCTACAGAAATTTATATATGAGATATACTCTCTCTTACGAGAGAGATCATAGATTTTTCATTCACTCTTACCCTGAAGATATCATGGCTGACAAAAAACAGCCATGATATCTTCATATTACAGATAAGCAAATGGTTCCATCAAGTGAGTAAATTGGCCCTCTCACACAACTAGAAAACTAGGAAACAGTCTCTAACTGATTGCAGATTCTGTACTCTTCCACTGATAGCCATGTGGCCCCACTAGGCACATCATGCATTTACTAGCTCTGTGCTTGCAGATATAACTGTGGCTAGAATTCATTCTGTAAACTTTAAAATATGTGCTGTTAATATAACTCATTTAAATATTTATGAGATTTGTCCAATAACTGATGTGTACATAGCAATTGCATATGGGATTTTATCTTTGAAAGATATCAAATTAAAATGTATGAAACTTGATGTTATTGATTGTAATTAGGCTGTCAGTGGTGATGAAAAGTGAACACAGAACTCGTAACTTTCTCCTAAGGATTTCAGAGAATTAATTAGAAATTCTTTACAGTTTTGTTACATTGTTTTGTTTTGGTTTGGTTTGATTTTATTTGGTTTTGTCTTTTTGAGATAGGGTTTCACTGTGCATTTCAGGATGGCCTTGAACTCACTTTCTAGCCCAGGTTGGCCTCCAACTCATAGTGGTCCTCCTGCCTCCTGAGTGCTGGGATTACAGATTTGTTATAGTTTAAACTCTAGGAATAACCATTCCTAGAGGGTGTATCTCAGTAGTGGAGCACATGCTTAGGCTGCACAAGTCACTAGGTTCAATTGCTAGCATGTACCCCCACTTCAGAAAACATCATTCCAGTTGGATAGCAGTTATTTTTCATTACAAATCTTTATTCTCTAATTCTTAACTTTAGAGTTTAATCAGAATTTTAGAACTATTAGATACTTTGCACTTATTTCAAGAATCAATACTTTGCCATTATTCTTGGTTGTCACATCTGGCCCTACCTAAATACTATGATGGTGATATTAATTTAGACACTGATAAAATGGCAACACTCCTTTATATTTTTCTCTTAGCAAAATATAATTTAGTACCTAATATTTTTCTCCATTATATAATATATTGCTTTACTCTAGTAATTCATATACAGTGATACAAATTATGTCCAATATGTACCCAAGATAAAAACACAGGATGGTCTGTAATTCTCTTGCTCTCTGTTTGGGGAAGCAAGTCAGGGTTGGCCTAAGATTTATTTATAAAATCACATGCCAGGATCTTTCTTCTGAAATATAGCAAATCACAGACTTTGTTTTTTCTTAGTTAAGAAATAAGTATCATTATGATGTAGCTCAGTGATACAGCACCTGCTTATGTTTATGCATGAGGACGTGGGTTTGATCCTCAGCACCACAACAAAAGAAGAAAAGAAATAAGTATCTTTTTTTTTAATTTTTAAAAGTAAAAGAACAAAAACATAGAAACAAACAGATAGCCATTTACAAAGTAGCACAAGAATGGTACAAGGAATACTGAATTACAGACAAGGTGACAAGGAATTAACAATGGTTGTATTACATATGGATGACTTCAAAGTGCATACTCAGGAAAAGAAACATAGACATGCAAGATTGATCAAATAATCATTAACTGTTCATTTCAGTAAAGTAATGGAAGTCAGTATTACAACTATGTTAGCTCTCCTGCACATACATACATAATTATCTCTTTCTTCCTTTTCTCTTTTCCCTCATCCCAGTTGCTCTTTATTTTTGAGCAGTTTCCTTTTGTTTCACAATATCTGCCATACCTCCTAATTTTTATTCACACTTTCAGGTTCTTACACTAGTGATACAATACGTTGCTTACACATACATGTTTGATTTATTTCACCTATGAGTATGGTCTCTAGTTGTGACCATTTACCTATAAAAGCCTCATTTATCTTTCTTTATAGCTGAGTTATATTCCATTATATAAAAATGCCACAATTTTTGGAGTATCATTTTTAAAATATGGATAATCTTCAATTAGAGACATCAGACTTAGAGGGTTTCCTTTCGTAGCATTTTCTCCACCTAATGTTGCCATAGTACCCATTTTCTAAAGCTGCTATTGGTGCTAGACATCATTTTCCCTCTTCTCTTCCTCATTATTTTGCTCTATTGCTTCCCAGCCAGCCCCCAATTTTGTCCTACTAATGCCACTATTAATTTGTCTTCCCAACCAGAAGTAAAATTTCCACAGGGAAATATTTCTAAATGTTATTTCAATTTCAAAAGAAAAATAATTGTACATTTCATCTCTTCCCTTTTTAACCACCCCACAAACCCAGTCTTTATTTCAACTTATGGACAGAAATTAAAATTAAAATTACTCACTTTGTACAAGATTTCTTCACAGAACTTACACACACAGGCACACACACTGGGCCAGGCCCGAGTGGAGGCGGCAGCGCCGTGGCAGAGTGAAAGGAAGGACTTATGACGGAATGCAGGACATGCTTCATGTTTAAGTTTTAAAGATACTTCATTTTTTGAAAGGAAGCTTTAGAATAACTTTTTTAAAGGAGTAACGTTCATGTTTTTAACTTAACTCATATAAAAACATCCTGGGATTCCAGTGCTGTCTGCTGACCTGCAGGCAAGGCTGTCCCTAAGGACAGGTGTGCCCAAACCTGTGACAGGCACAGCCGTAGGAGATTATTTCTATTTCAGTGCTTACAGCCAGTGGTGGTGGGCTTCACACAAGTGTGTACATTGCTGCAGTCCTGGCCCTGAGAGACCGCAGTCCCTTTTCTGTCATGTGGGCAGCGCTGGCCCATCTTCAGCCTTGCCAGTATGAGCTGGAGTGGAAGGTGACACTCTGCAACACCTCGGCAGTGTATGGCTCAAAGCCGGTATTTACTCTGAAATAAGCGGGTCTTTTCCTGGGGTACTGGGCTGGGTAACTGTTCAGCAGTTATTGAATTGTTTTTCAGCTGACTGAGGGTGGGCTATCCCTCCATGAAGGCTCAAGAGCAGGCTGTTGGATGTGTGTATTCTGCTAGCAAATGGAGGCACCAGGAATGAATGTGGACAGGTGGACTCTAAAGCAGCTCTGTGAAGCAGCAGGCTGTGCTGCCGTCTGCTCTGTGGTCCTTTGGCTGTATCTGCTGTCCTGCAGAGACTGTCCTTCATTCCCGGGGAGGTGTGAGTCTCATGTGTTGAAGTCCTTCTGTGAGATTTTCCTTAAGATGCTATTGTGGTAACTTCACCTTTGGCCCTTGTTTTTCGGAAAGATGGATCCAAGGATCAGATTTAAAAGCTTAGTTGCTGCCTCCATGGCTACATTTCAGTACAGAAATTGTGTGCACCACACAGCTGGGAGGCTGCTCCATCTCCCAGAACTTGACCATAGGCAGCCTTATTTATTTTCCCACCACAAAACCACTGCTAACCTCTAAAGGGGAACTTCAGAATGTGGAAATTTCTGCTCTAAACATAAGGTGTTCGTTGGTTGGTTTATACATGCTGCCCAAACATGATGATGTAAATCTTAAGTTGAAAAACTTCAGCCAGCCTCAGTCAAAGCTCTTTATTTTGTACCAAAGTTGCAACCCACCACCACCTTTCATTGAAGTGTGACACACAAGGAAGTCCAAAGGGTCTGCAGCTCAGTGGACGATCACAGGTTAGCACTCCAGGTCTGCTGTGAAGGTTGAGTATCCCTTATATGAAATATTTGGGACCAGAAGTGTTTCAAATTTTGGAGTTTTTTGGATTTTGGAATATCTGCATGGACTTTACCTGTGGGGCATCCTAATCCAAAACCTGAGATACTCCAAAATCTGAACCCTTTTGAGCATCATGTCAGTACCCAGTTTGGGATTTTGGAATTTCAGAGTAGAGATGCTTAGTCTGCATTAGTTTTTAAGGGTTGTAGTAACAAAAATTCCCAATCTAGGTAGCTTAAAACAACAGAAATTTATTGTCCACAGTCTTGAAAGGTAGAAGTCTAGAATCAAGGTGTCAGCAGGGGCCTGCTGCCCCTAAAATCTGTAGGCAAATCATTGTTACAGTGCCATCACTCCACTTCCTGTATTTGTCATCACATGGATCTCACCCTGTGTATCTCTTGTCTGCTAAGGCAGGGGTCCCAGAACTCTGGGCCACAGACCTAGCACTGTCTGGCCTATTAGGAACTGAGCCAGTGAAGCTTTATCTGCAGTTGCAGCCATTCCCCATTGCTGAAATTACTTCCTGAACTCCACCTTGTCAGATTGGCCCTATGCACTCAGAGGCAGAGCTCCTGAAAGGTGATTGGATTAGGGGGACTTTACAGCTGCCTGGCTGTCAAGAGATAGAACCTGGTGGCAGGAGCCTGGCCGCTCCCTGTCCCCTCTCTTCCCACTGTGCTTCATGACCGCAATGAGGGGAGCAGCTTTTCCTTCACCACGCCCCTCTGCCGTGCTGTCGCACCTTAGCACCAACTGACCGCAAACTGAAATGTGGGCCAAAATAAGTTTCTTCTGTAACCTGTGGGTGTTGGTATTGTGTCTCAGAGATGAGAAAGTGACTAAGACAAGGGGCGTTACATTGTCATAGGAGCGGAAACCCTACCATAAACTGCTCGTATGAGGGATCTAGGCTGTTTGTTCCATGTGCAATGAGGTGGAGCTGAGCCCATGGTGCGAGCACTGGGAATGTAGTTATTATGCATTGTGAATATATACTTACTAAGAGAAGAAACCAGCTCCCGCTCCGCTCCAGTCCATGGAAAAACTGTCTTCCATAAAACTGGACCTTGGTGCCAAAACAATTGGAAACCGCTGTTCTAAAGAACCAATCATACCCCATTATGCTACCCCACTATGACTTCATCTTAACTAATTATATCTGTAACGATCCTATTTCCAAAAAGTCATATTCAGAGGTACTAAGGATAAAGACTACATATCTTTTGGACAAAGGCACAATTCAACCTATAACACCTTCCAGGTTCCACCCAACCAGTACACCACCTTCTGCCACAAAAGTAGCAACCATTTTTTAGTCAATAATGTCATTTTCCCAAGTCAGTGAACTTGAGCAAAGAAATTGTTTTTTAATAATTTTTTATTTTATGAAAAAATAAGAAATTTCATAGCAAAATAATGACAGCAACAGTAGTTAAAATATTGTGTATCATTATCTTCAGAGTAGTTAGGGTACAGGACATAGATGAACAAGATTCTCTCGTACAAAGGAGAAACAAACAGGCAATAGCACAAAACTTTCTTTTCAGTGAACTAAAAGAAAGGATTAGTATAAATGAAACAAATTAGCGAATGTATTAAAATATTTTTGAAACAACAGGATAAGTAATTTGGGGAATTGTTTAAACTTGTACTTCTTACTTTTTATCTTTTGTGTTGGCTATTTTGCTCTTTGTGTGCATGTGTACATTTAGTTTCTCATATAAGAGAAACTATGTGATACTTAATTTTCTGTGCCTGACTTATTTCACTTAAGATGTTCTCAAGTTGCAACCATTTACCTATAAAGGCCTCAAGTATATCTTTCTTCATGGCATAGTAGTACTCTGTTGTGTATAAATACCACGTTTTCCTTATCCACTCTTCTGTTGATGGACATGTAGGCTGTTTCCGAGATCTAGGTATTTTTATTTATTGATTTATTTATTTTTCTTATTTTAAAGACAAAAGAATGGAGACATATGAACCAGAACAAGCCATAAACAATATCGAAAATACAAAATTATACAGAACATAGTAGGGAATTAGCACTGGATGCTGTATTACATAATGATATCTTCACATTAGTTAACACATAAACATTAAAGGAAATACCAAATTACAGAGAAGATAGTAGGGAATCAGCATTGGATGCTGCATAACATAAAGTCATCTTCACTTCTGTTAATACAAAAACGTTGGAGAAAATACAAATTATAGAGAACATAGAAGGGAATTAGCTCTGGATGCTGTCCTACATAATGTTACCTTCACATGTTACTCAGTTACACAGATGATGGCCCATTTGATCTTTCAATTTTCTCCTCCCTCATCTCCGTTGCCCTACCGCTCAATCAGCCCTCTTCCCTGTGATAATAACTGTATTCCTTGGTTTATCTATACCCCTGGACTCTCACCTTGGGAAGAGATATAGCTGCCTCAGACTATAGCATACATGGGTGTATACAAACTGCCATGGTCGGAGGTGGAAAAGCACCCATGCTCACAGCGGACCACCCGGCTCTGCCCCATCGCCGTGCTATGGGTGGGGGCGGGTCCAGTCTATGAGGCGCCCTCAGCGGGGCCCACAAGGGAGCAGCCACGGGGCCCTCAGCGGAGCAGCCGCGGGGCCCTCAGCAAAGCAGCCGTGGGGCACGCGCCCCCATCTGGGTGCCCTCGGTGACCCATTCGGCTCTGTCCCGTTGCCTTGATGCCGGAGGCCCTTTCTTCTCTTCCTCCCTCCTCCTGATCTCCAATATTACCGTTCCCCACCCCTTGCAGCTGGGCATTGGACGAACATACGATGCTTGGTATAAGGGCTTGAGATCTGCCCTTCTTGCTCTGTTAGTTCAGGGTATGAACTGAGTTTAAAGATTAGTTCTAGAATAGAGTTGGAGGATTTTTCGGGTCTGCTGTATAGAGTATGTTGTTGTTTTTCAGACTCCTGGTCTGCTGCTTTTCATCTGATTTGTTGCTATGGGTTCATGCAAGGTTCATATGTGCAAGCTGTAAGGAGACCCTCTTGGTGCTCACATTATTGGTTTGGGGTGAGTCCTGAAGTCCGTGGATTCGTCCCATTGTTGCCAGGAACAGGTGGTGCTTGCTCAAGCTGCCGAGACTCAAGGTGCTCCCAGAGAGAGTTCAGGGTGGGAGCTGAGTTCCGGCAACCCAGCTCGTGCTTCCTGCCTGATGTTGGAGTGAGAAGGGTGTGGAGCCACATAATCCACCTCCATCTGCATCTCCCTTCCGTTGTGGTGCTGGAGCCCCATCCGCTCCTCGGCCAGTTCCCTGGGAGCCACCGCGGCTCACCGCTGAGGTTCCCCGCTGCTCTCCGCCGGTAGCCGCTCACCCAGCAGAGAGGCAGGGGCCACCGCTTCAAGGCAGATGCAGAGCCGGTCGTGGTGGGCTGTGTACTACTTGCATTGATTCTTTCCAGGCACTGATTAGGAAGGTTGCCGCAGGGTGGGGACTCTGCCCCAGTGGCTGTCACAACCTCTCATTCTCACACTGGGTTCGACAACTGCTCCCGACTGCCACTGCCTCCTTTCCTGGCTGTGCCCTCCTCTCTCCTGCCCTGGACCAGCTCTCTGAACTCCACTCTCCCCTGGCCGAGTCAGGAGGCTTCCGTGAGTGTGGGCCTCCGAAGCTGAAGCTGTGTGTGCCGGAACGAGGGCGCAGGCCATGGATGTGCTTGGAGCGGTGACTTCCTCCTTCTCCTCTCCCTCCGACTGCGCCATGGCAGATCTCCAATCCTTTCCTCCAGCAGAGGTTTTGCTTAGTCTTCCTGAGGGCTTCAATTCCCATTTTAGGTCCTTCCTGAGTTCAGGATACCCACTCTTTCCTTTCTGTCCTTCACATGTTGCTATATTTCTATATTCCTTTGTCTGAGTGGCATTCTTCCGGGAGGTTCTCTCTCTGCTGTCTACCCAGTCGCCACCTTGAAGTCCTCTCGTAAAATTTATTTAGTTATTTGTTACTTTCTAGTGAATTGACCATTACATTTCTAAAGTTCTGAAATGGCCAACAGACCATAGAAAGATACCACTTCAGGCTCCTGCTTAAAACCAACAGCTGCAGAAAACTGCTGGCCTTGATTCAGGGCCAGCCGAGATCTAGGTATTATAAATTGTGCTGCTGTAAGCATGGGTATGTCTGTGTCCCTGTACTCTCTGAATAAGGAAAATACGATGTGCTCAGTTACAGCTCCTCTTCCCTGCTTGGGTGCACACATATAATGTTGGTTTTGGTTGGAAGCCCTGCTTCTGAGTACTGATGATAGTTCTTTTAATTACTGGATCTGAATCAATGGGCACAACGTTGACATGCGAATTCTCACCCTTTCTGCCCCAAGAAGTTTCTCCTGTAAGCCTCTGCAAGCCTATTTGCTCTTCTTGGCTATCACTGCTTCCATATTACCCTATGTTAATTCTTTTTTTCACATAGTTATTTTAAGACTTTTCTACTCCTTTAAAAATCAGTGTTGCTGGAGAAATTTCTATTTACATTATAGTCCTTCCTTCATGGTATCAGAGACCTCCTGGAGTTTTCTTCCTGGTCAACAGAATTATATTATCTTAGTCTATTTTGTGGTGCTTATAAAGAATACCACAGACCAATTTACACTGAACAGACATGCATTGACTTCTGGTTCTAGAGTCTGGAAAGGCCAAGACCGAGAGCTGGCATCTGGCAAGGGCCAGAAGGGCAAGAGAAAGAAAGCCTGCCTCACCTCTGTGTAATGAACCCACTCCTACAGCAGTAGCATTGACCCATTTATAGGGCCCAGCTCTCCTGGCCTAATGAAGGTCTCGTTAGGCTGCATCTCCCAGCATTGTTTCATGGGGTTTAAGTATCCAACCCAAGCTTTTGGAGGAGCACAGTCAAACCACAGCAAGTGTATTCCTAAAGTATCCCTTCTTTAAATGAACTGATGTTATTACATCTTCCTAAAGTCACAATTCATCGATAAGAAACATTACCACAAGCATAAATTTTTAAGTATAAGTTTTAAAATAAATATAAATTTTTAAAGAACATTCTGAAAAGAGAGAAGAATTTTAAAAGCAAGAAGTTCTTTTTTCGTTTCTTTTTTTTTACTAAATCATATCATTAAATTTTCAGGATTGTATTTTTTTCTAAATGATTCCAAAAGCAATTAGCTCCCTGGTTTGAATAAAGACAGAAGCCCCCTCTATGAACTAGTAGCAATAAGCCCTTCTAGCTAGTCGGCCTGGACTAATGAGTAAACAGGCCCAGAAGGGTTTCCTGATGCATCCAAGCTCACACTGAAACAAAGCTAGAGTCAATCAGTTCTTGAGCAGAACTCAAAACAAGCAGAAAATTGCTTTATTGTGTGGCGGTGTTTTAAATTCTAATCTTAAAAACTGGTGTTGGTCTTCAAGTCAAATAGATTCTATAGATGATATATTTAAATGTGACAAGAGAAGACAGGAGTTTGAATGTGAAACATCAAAGAGCTGTAAGGAGTAAGCCCTTTGGGTACCATGTAATACTGTCTGACTACAAGTTGTGTCCTAATTTTCACTGGAAGATAGAGTATATAAGTTTCTGTGAAAGTGGCTTGAAGCCAAAGTTATTTATACTTTAGATATACTTACCTCCTCACTTGCCATAAAACATCTTAAATATAAAAGATAATTTTTTTTATTTTGTAAAGAGGATAGTCCTATGATGTGTCCAGCTTGCTGCTTAGCATCATACTGAATCCCCTAAACGACCCAGAATTATGAATAACTCTTCTTCAGAAGGATTGATAAGTGTGTAATATGTTTTCTTTTTTTTCTTTTCCTAGCCAAGGACCCTTGTCATCCATTCGAGCAGTAATCAAGAGGTGTAAGTTTGTTTTTTTGTGCTCTACATTTTTGTTATAATACTTTTAAACGATGATTTAGATTTCCAGCAAGTGATTGTGTTTGATCTATTTACAAAGAACCCAACAAAAGTAGCTTCCTGTAAGAAGTGAAAAAGCATTTCAAACAGCTAGTATTTTAACTTTCATTGTTTGAGAAGTGAACTCCTCAGCACAATACCTTTCTCTTATAAAGTCATTTAAATACAAAATTGGCTCTGCGCTTAGCATTTGTGCTATGATATAACGTTATGTAGCCATCTTCTAAAGTTTAAACCCATCACATGTGATGGGTTTAAAAAATATTAAACCCTGTACATTTTATTCATTTCTTTTCCTGAATTTTCTTCACAATATTTTTAAAAGTTGTATGAATGCCTGTGAAAACAGGCATTCACATATGTTCACATGTAAGAGAAGTGCTGTGAAAATTCCTTCCAAAAATGACACACTTATACTTTCTGTCTTTACCTCCTGATTAAAGCTTTAAAATTTGTTCTTGGTACAGGATTTCAGGTATACTTTTAAGTCACTCTTCTTAAATAAGAGGCCCTGGAAAGGGGCCTTTTCCAAATCACCTCTGACAGGAAAAAACAGTGGAGATGGGATTTTAGATGGTCTCATTATTTATTTTTTTTTTCGGGACCGGGGATCGAACTCAGGGCCGTAGTGCTTAGCGGCAAGCACTTAGCCCACTGAGCTGTACCTCCAGCCCATAGATGGTCTCATTATTAAGCTGAGGTAACCACACTGAGAGTATAACCTGTTTTTAGAAACATAATTTTTTAATATTTTATATTAACCGAAGATATCTTAAAAAAAAAAGACATGTATAGGTCATGGAGAACATGCATTAGAGCCATCGCAGTGAAAATTTCAAGATAGCAATACAGAAAAATATACCACATTTCTTCATTCCATTTCTGTGTTGGTGAATTACAAAGATGTGGGATTGCCACAGTGTATGATAAAGGAAATTCAAATATTAGCATGAAAGATTCTTGACAGCATTAGGTGTCTTGGTATGATCGGGAGGAGTTGAGGGGAGAGGAGGGGCAGGGGGAATAAAGCATTCACAGTGAACCATAATTCATGTCTCACTGCCAGGTGGCTCAGAAACAGTGGTGGCTAGTACATGCATGGCTGTGCCGTGGAGTGGGATGGGGCAGCTCCGTCCTGGGGTACAGACATTCTGATGAGATGGTTGTGCGTGTACCACCAGTAGTTCAAGTCAGTGGGAATATATTAAATAGGAAATTAGGGTGTAGAATTTGAGCAAGATGCATAATTTGGAACAGTTATAGACAGGTTATAGACAAATTCATGAAAGTAGCTAAGCATTAAGGGAGAAAGATGAGCATTAAGGGGTAGAGATGATGACCAGTGGTGTAATCTTGTGATGTCTGTGGTCAGTCTCTTCCCTTTAGGGACCGTAAGGCGAAAGACGCACAACCCACTCCTGTCGATGGGAGGGCCTCCTTCACGGGGTCCGGCCTAGTGGCTTCTGGCTTCTTACCCTTAATGCAGTTAGGGTTTCATTACTTGTTAAGAGTAGCAATCTCTGTGTGACCTTCCATAGATCCTCCAGGATGGACCCTGCTTACCCTGAGCTGTCTTGAGGTATGCAAGGCTTGAGGAGAAGGCAGCTAAGGAGAAGCAAGCCCCAAAAACTGAAAAAGAAAGGTGAGGGTAACAGAAAAACCAAGAGGCACTGCTAGAGATCAAAAGGAACAGAAGGTTTGGAGGGAGTGTGTGAGCCCTGTTCAGCAGCGAGGCAGCCCAGAAGGTGGCTGAGAACCGGTCCTGCGATGAACACTTCGGAGGTCAGTGCAGAACTCTGAGAGAGCAGCGTCAGATGGTCGAAGGGAAGCGTCCCTCGCTGTGAACAGGGAGGGGAATGCAGGAGCTGGCACTGTGAGTTGGTAGCTACTTGGATGAAACTGAGGGTAACAGGAGGAGGAGGGATTATAGCTTGAGGAGGCAGCAAGGTTAAGGGAAGGGGGGATTTGAACTCGTTGGCAGACTATCGAGGAGCTCGAAGCCTTTGAGGCGTTGGGGACGCAGTCAATAGAGAGCAGCCTCAGGTTTAAGAGAAGAAGAAATTGGTGAAACAGCCCTAGCTGAAGGGAAGCAATGAAATAAAGAGAAAATTCTTGCTTTGATATATCTGGTAGTTTTCCTTTCTAACTAACCCAGTTATCTTTTAATTCTTATAATTTTTATATGTGAGTCACTTTCTAGACACTAAAGATACATTTATTTGTATTTACTTATTCCTAATGTTAGGCAGGAGGCCAAATAGAATCTCTCATAATACTGTGTAAACATAGAATGAGGAATATTTGTGCCAGCCTCTTTTCTTTTTCCTTTTTGGCCCATTCTTTCAAAAATAAGTTGCAGGCAGGGGTATGTGGTTCATGAGCTCTTACCCAATATATGCAAGACCCTGGTTTCAATTCCCAGCACTGGAAAAAAAAAAGGAAAAAAGAGAAAGAAGAAATTGTAATTTAAAGAAAATCTATACCAGACTCAGTCATCTAAGACTGGCAAGAAGAGAGATTTTGTTATATTTTTAAGGCAATGCTATATTTCAGATTCTTTCATAATGATGCTTCTTCCAGGCAATGTGTACAGTCAGCTTTGCATTTGTTCTTGTGAACCTTAAATAATTGTACTAGTTTTTTAAAAAATGTGTCCTAACCAGATATATCTGGAATTTCATATTCTTTCGTTAACTTTTTGAGAGGAAAGTATTCTTCAGTATCTAATGTTGATTACCTACCATAAGACAGGAAGTGTAGATAACACTCTGTGTCCTAGTTACTTTCTCTTTACTGTAAACAATACTTGATACAATCCAACAAGTTAAAGAAAGAAAGGTTTATTTCAGCTCCCACTTTGTAGAGGTTTCCATCCATAGTTGGCTGCTCCAAGGCAGGGTGGCACAGCACAAGAGAAACAGTCTGTGGCAGGGCAGGCAGGAAGCAGCAAGACTTCTTTCTTTCCCGTTTTATTCCATCCAGGTTACAAACCTATTGTTTGGTATCACTCACACCAGAGTGGGTCTTTCTTCTTTAGTAAACTCATCATGCACATCCAGAAGTATGCTAAACCAATCAATGGACTAATCCAATATCGCACACTGATGATCCAGTCACTCCCAAAAGCCCCACCCATGAGCTCCCGAGTCTTTACGGGGACAGCTGATATAAGCTGTACCACCATGGCAGATATTAATCCCCTCTTACAGAAGGAGGGAAACTGAGTCCAGGGAGGGAAAATGGCTTCACAAGTTAGAACTGGGATATGAACCTGGACTTTAGGACTTTAAAGCCACTGGACTTCTTATCCAGAGATGTTCTTGTTATGTCAAGTGCATCTGGTTCTTGCCCCCTGTCCAAATGCAGTCAGGTTTTTTGGTTGTTGTTGTTATGTGTAACTTTCATTGCTCAGGTGGGTCTAGAGCAAGAACATACATAATAATCTTATGTGTTATTTCTCCTAATCACTTCATCAGTAATTTTGAATTATTTAGAATGGAACTAGCATCCAGCTTGTCTGGCTCTGTAGGAGCTAAGCTATTTCAAGAAATAAACTAAGAAATAAACTGCTCCTAGCCTTGCCCCATTCAGCAGAGTGACCTTGGGATAATTTACTTGAAATCATTTAAACTAGGAAAGCTGCAGAATATCCGTTCCTTTTTTTTTTTTTTTCCGGGACCGGGGATCGAACTCAGGGCCTTAGTGCTTAGCGGGCAAGCACTTACACCACTGAGCTATACCTCCAGCCCAAAGCTGCAGAATAATACCTTAGAATGATAGGATCACTTTAACTGAAAATTCTGCCTTTATTGTCCAGCATTAACCCAAAATGCACACGGGACTAACAGCTTGAGGCTAAATGGGACATGTTGGTCTTTATGGGTGTTGGTGACAAATTGGATTCACCTGGCAATGAGTATATCAAATCAGGCTAATCCAGGAAAAAGAATGGCATGTGTAAGTGCATAGTTGAGAAATCAGCAGGAAGAGCCATGAGATATCACACGAACGTCTACATGAAAACCTGAAGTATTTCAAGCTGTTAAATTTGCTCAACACTGATAAAAAGTGACAGTTGTGTTATAAAAATCAAGAGAGAAAAAAATATGTGCTGAAGATGAATAAATGTGAGGAGGGGAGCAGTTAAAGGAGAGAGCAGAGCAGTGATTGAGGTGGAGAAGGCAGTCTGCAGTGAGACCACTGCTCTCACCTTGTGGCGTCAAGAGGGGCAGCACCACTCTGCTGCTGGGGCCAGGGCAGTGGTCAAATCTGCGAAGCCTTCACAGGCTGCCCCTGTGAGGGGGCAGAATCAAACTAAAAGCCATTGAATTAAAAAAATGTAAGTAGGCTACTAACTTACCTCTTTTAAGTGTTATTCATACTTTAAAATCAGTTCCTATTGAAGAAATAAATTGATTTTATAAAATAGTCTTAGGTTCATTTGCACTTTTAAAACTACAAGCAGATTTTTTAAACTGTGGTTATGTATGTGTTGATGATCTGGTCTTCCAGACAAGTCTTTGCAGCAGTGTATTTCTTTACCCTCTGAAGCCATGGTTCGTCAGCATTTTCTTTTCCCATCTGAGTGTGCAGAGTAGGGGAAACAGTGGTGTGGCAATCTTGCCCCTGAATTTCCTTTAGAACATAGGTTCACTCTTTTCTCTCCCTTTCCTCTTCTATAACCCCTTCTTTTTTTCCCTTAGCACTCATGAATAGTGCACAGCAAAATGCCCCGTGGAAGAGGTATGTTTGTGACAATAACATGAAGTCTTCGCTGTGTGTGTTGATTCCAGCTTTAGCAGTGGTGGCCATGTGATTGTAGTACCTGGGGGCAGCCTGTGACACAATGAAAGCATTCTTACCAATCAGACTCACTGTGCAGAGCTCTAGCCTCTCTGTCCCCTTCTATTGCCATAGACAAAATGTACCTCAGCTTGGTTTAGCTCTTGACTACAGTGTGTAACAGTGAAACCAGCTGATGGTGTGAAGATAAAGGCCTCTTTCCAGTTGAGAATCCAGGGGCTTGGGTTGCAGATGTTAGGGCTCTGCACTACCAGCCCTGCACAGGTGAAGCTGACATAGCTCTAATCCCAACCAAAATTTCACGTACAGCCCCTTTCTGCCCCTCCCTCCCTCACGTTAAGGGAGAAGCAGAAATTAATAGGAAGAAGAAAGAAAAGATCCACACTTTCAGTCTTTTCAATCAGACATGGAGAGATAATGAAAGCAACTGATTGAAATAGTTTCTGTCTGAAACAAGTCTATATCTTGTACAAATCTTTACAGTATAGTACTGCCCCCTCCTCTCACAAAAGAGTCTTAAGAATGAGCTCCGTGGAAAGAGATAACATTCTCTACTACATGAAAATTGATCCCATGTGTGACATATTTTCCAGATTATCTGATTAGGATTTTATTTGCTTTATAAAATAAAAGTAACAACTAAAATTTAAACCATTAAGTCTTTTGAATTTGAAACTTGAGGGAACAGTTGATGCAATATGTGTGTTTATAAAAGTGATTTGAACACCTTTTGCATTTATTATCTCTTACTACTTAGAAGAAGTAAAATTACTGAAAAGTTACAGAATACTTGAAAATTTAACTACTTCCCATATTATGCAATGCAGTTGTAAACAAATACCACAAGTCCAGTCATTTAGGTTAAAAATTGGTATCTTTAAAACTTTTATTTCCATTGTCATTTCCTGTCATTTCAAGCTTTAATGTTTAACAGCTACTTTCTGTCCACTGTTCATCCTTCAAATTATTTTCAGAACCACAGAATGTGCTTTGGGGAGATTTTGAAATCTATTTTTTATGAAATTCAAATTTTTAATTAACCTTATCTAATATAAAAAGATCATTTTGATTTACTTTTCTACTTAGAGGTGTTAGAAGTCATACATTCTATGTGATGTCCATTATATAAGCTAACTTTTTCCAACTGTGTACTGTATAAAAATTTAAATCCTTTCTGAGTATACTACTTTGATACTATACCAGTTTATTCTTTATTCTGTAGCATCTCGGACTTCTATTCAGAGTGAACTTCATCGGGATAGGAGGTAAGGTTATATTTAACCATATTTGTATGCTGCTGATAATTGAAATAAAAGTGTGTCATCAGTTAACTAGTTAAATATCTCTTTCATAAGCAGTATTTGCCTGTGTTATGCTCATCTTTATATCTCCTGATGAAGCTTGAGAGAAAAAGTGATAGAGGCCTGAGAATATTCTTTTGACTGTCATTATTTACGGAACTCAGTTTTTTAAAATGTTGGTAAATGTGTTGGTTTGGGGAGTTATTGTGCAAGGTGAAATAGTAAAGCACAGGACACATACTTTATATGATTATTTATAAGTCACCCAAAGAACAATATACAAAAGAGTGCAGGAACTCTGTCCACACACTAAGACCAAGGAATCCAGCTGAGGGCCTGGATCCCATGGAAATGTCCTGCATGAGTCCAGCTGAATACCTAGAGCTCATAACAACGCCTCTCATGAATCCATCTGGAGACCCAGCCCACGACAACATTTCATGCAGGCCTGTTTCACGGACCTGTGCTGGGAAGGTCCAAAGGTCGGTGGTGGAATCCAGGAAGTCTGTGCCAGCAGGATGAAGGATCTGTGCTAGCAGGCTGAGGGATCTGTGCTGGAGCCAGGAAGCAACACTCAGAAGAACCAGAGCTCCTCTGAAAGGTACCACGGCCATCCTTAGCAGCAGTGAGTTCCTGCGCTCCTCCGATGATCAAGATGGCTGAGTTCCTGTCAGGGAAGCCAACGCAGCAAGCTTCTCCTGGAGACCAGCAGTGCACCATCTTCCCCTCCAGAGCCAGGAAGCGATGCTGAAAGTGAGGAGCAGAGCTCCCCCAAAGTGAACCAAAGCCATTCTGAGTGCCAAGGAGGTCCCAAGCTCCTTGGAGGATGAAAACATCCAAGTTCATCAGGAAAGCCAGCATGACGAGCTCCTCCAAAACAACCAACAGCTTCCACCAGCTCCAAAAGCCTTTCTCCACTCCCAATAGCCTTAACTTTTACTTCTCCAGTTCTGCCTCTTATGCTGCTGACAGCAATCCCCAGGTGCGCCTCCCACACTCAGCACTGTGCTTATTCAGTTCATCGGGGGGTTGTAAGTTGACCACCAGTTATCAATCCACTGCAGTAAAACAACTGCTACATGTACAGCATTGTTGTAATAAAAGGCTTTGTGCCTCATGGGTAAATGTTGTCTAAATGGATGGATGGACGGGTAGATGGGTGGATGGAAGGAAGGATGGATGACAAGATAAAAAGTTGATTAGAAAGGTAGAAGAAAACAGGAAGGCCACTAGATGGGAAGGTAGATGATTGTTGGGAAAGACAGAGGGAGAGTAAGAGGGAGGAAAGATTAGCTAGATAGGTAGAAGAAAGGACCAATAGATAGTAGAATGGAGGAGAAAACAGAAAGGTGGAAGGATAGACAGGTAAATAACTGGGAGGAGTTTTGTAAGTCGTACTCCTGCTTTTGGATTTGTTACATAGACCATAGGATAGTGAAGAATAAGGACTTTAGAGTCAGACGGAACCACGTTTAAATCCTGACTTCACTATTTTCCTACTATGTGACCTTGGGCAAACTAACCTCCTTAGCTTCTATAGTCCCATTTTTAAAATGGTTCTAATTGTAACTACATCAGAAGGTTGTATATGGGTTAATGTATGTATAGTATTTAAAATTCACTAATTAGTACCTCTTATTATTTAGTTAGACAATAGCTATAAGCAGAGGTTCTTAGTTCAAGCGTAATGATGAGGCTCTACACTGTGATAGGCGAGCAGGAAGAGGTGTGTACATGCACAGTTTTGCTAATGACAGTGCTTTTTCATTTTTACTTTCCATAGGGTTCTAGGAAAAGGCAGAGCAAGTATCATCATCAGTGTTTGTTAGATAAGAAAACAGAGGCTCAAGGAAATTGAGATTTGCCCAGAGTCACGTTTGGTATTTGTTAGGAACTCAGGTTGAAGATAAAATTTAAACATAAAAATATAGAATCAGATTAAGAACAGAAGCTGTGCCTAAATCACTACTACTCCTCAGCATTAGAGATTAATCATCAAATGATACACAAAACTGACCAGAAACGCAGACATATATCAGGGCCTGGAAGTAAACACATAAATTCAGAATATCTCAAGGTAAATTTAAACTGGCACAGAGACACAGAGTGAGAAAGATGATACATTCTTACAAGGTAATTTTCATTTTTAGTATATACCTTATAATAACAGAAAACTAAACAATTCCACTGACTCATTTTACCTTATGCCATATGTCTGTGCTATGGATTTGTGCTAGTCCAGGAGCACTGCCCTGGAATAAATAGATTGGATAGGTCTTAATTAGTGCTTATCCTCATCAGCCAACGCACAGAGTGTGCTCAGACTGTCTCTCTCACTTTTGGAGGCTAACGTCACAGAGGGTCACTGCTCCCTGTCACCGTACACCTATGTGGGTAAACTGTAAGGAGATAGTGCAGGCCAGAGAAGTCGTTCCCGTGGCTGACAGCCCTTTTCATTATTTTAGGTGGTAGTAGTTTCCTGAATCTGAACATTCACAGAGAAGACAACGATAGCTTGTCCCAACCTATAAAACCTCACTGGGGCTTCTGTCTTGTAGGCGCCCGGAGATCACCATTGTGGCAGCGGAGCCTCTGAGGCCAGCCTCGTGGTTCCCAGGAGGCCCACCCGCAGGCCTAGGATTTCCCCCGGCTCCTGCGGCTGGTCCTTGGAGGCCAAATGAGCTGGTTCCTGCTGAGGTGAGTTGCATTTTATTTTTAAAACAGACGTCAGAGGTAAAAACAAGGAGTCTGTCAACACCCTGGGATTGTGCCCAGATGTCTGAAATTCTCTTTTTTCATTTTGCAGCTCCCACCGTCTTATGAGCAAGTCATAAAAGAAATCAACCAAGTTCAAGTCAATACTACAAATAATAATAATGCTGCTGCCATTCCAAGGCACACTAGTACTTCTGCAACTCAGACTGACTTTTTAGAAGAAATAGACAACCACCTGCCTCAAAGTAATGCCAGTAATTTGTCTTCTAATTCTGACCTACTTCTAGAGTGGTAATCAGTAGGCTGTCAGCCTTTAAAATAATCTGTAATTTGTGCATAATTCAGCGAACTCTGCGTTCCAGTCATTGTGATTGCTATGTGTGTTCCTTTTCTGGATGTGCAGTGATTATTGTAATAGATAATTTTTAAGAGTCTCAGCCCCAATCTCTTGGGCTCACCCTAGTTCAGATCACAGAAATATTGTCTGTTTAACTCATGTTGCATATTACCATGGGTACCCTTTATTCCCACTGAGAAGGATTTTATATTTTAGTAAGTTAGACTTTATAGAATTCTAAGGGTGATTGCTAGGTTTTTAAAGCGTATTTTACAGGGTAACAGAGATGAGTAAGTTAGAAAAGTAAAGCATTAAAAATGTTACAATTTTGGCAGCCAGAAGGAAATGGTTCTTGTGGTAAGTCTAATGAGAATTAAGAATTTAATGGTGTTTTGAAATATTACACAACAAATATTTGTTACATGAACAAATACAGATTGAAGAAGTCTCCTGTAGGAAGCTCAGTATAAGCATTTCCCTACTGATTTTGCAATCACTGTATACTAATTAAGAAAACAAAAATCTCATGGTAGCCTAAAAGTATATTTTAAAAATCTGTGTATTTTTTTTGTTGTTGCAAATGATCACATTGCAACTTTGCTTCCTTTTGATCATGTCAGCACTACAGGCACCTCTCAAGCCCCTGCAGCCTCCCCCAGCAGCCTCATGTGGCGATCTTCCAGCAAATGTAGCGCCTTTAATAGTCTTTGATATTTCCGAAGAACAGAATTGTCCAGAAAACACCAGTGCTACAAGATGTCCTGTGCCAAGACCAAGATCAAAAAGCAACCTCAGGCCAGTAGTTAGAGATACAAACATTAAAGGAAAAAGTAACCAGAAAATCAGTCCAGCAATTCCAGAAGAGGAGTCATCCCCAGGCTGGCCCCAGTCTCTGTTGGATAATAACACCGACTTAGATAGTCAGGCAGTGATGAACGTTATGAACACAGAACAAAGCCAAAATAACATTGTTTCAAGGATCAAAGCATTTGAGGGTCAGACAAATGCAGAAACCTCGGGACTGACCAAGAAACCAGAAATTACTCCCCGCACACTTCCCCCAAAGCCTGCTGTTTCCTCAGGGAAACCTTCTGTGGCTCCCAAACCAGCTGCTAACAGATCTTCTGGAGAATCAGTCACATGGACTGAAAACAGACTCAAGGTGACCCCCAGGGAAGGGTTCACCTCATACTCTTTACTGCAAGAAGCAGGAAGCACCCCTATAATAACCAAACCCGAATTGCCAAAGAAACCAACTCCTGGCCTTATACGAAGTGGTAATCATGAGATTTCAGGGGGAGGGCCCATGGCTGAGAGCCCTGGTGTTGGGAAGAAAATCCCAACTCCTGCTCCGAGGCCCTTGCTGCCGAAGAAATCAGTTCCGTCAGAAACCACCCCCTGCCCTTCTGCTCCACCTAAACCAGTCCCTGTGCCTCCCCGACTTTCTATAGCATCACAAGCCAAAGCATTCAGGTCCCTGGGAGAAGCACCTCCGGCCACTCCCCCAGTTCCAGCTCTGCCAAGCAAGCCCCTGGGGGACATTGACCTTATCAGCTTCGATGATGATGTTTTACCCTCCTCATCCGGGAACCTGGCTGAAGAATCTGTTGGCTCAGAAGTGATTCTAGGTGAGTAAAACTCAGAAGTGGAAGAGAACCCAAACCCATCAGAAGGTTCTTAAATGGGAAAAACGGTACTTGCTGAAAAGTATGTGAGTTGTTGAGCTACAAGTACGCGTGTATGCACAAGTGTGTATATAGAGACAGGTATGAACAGAGACATTTAGAAACAGTGCACAGAATGGAGACAAGGGAGGGAGAATACAGGGTGGGGAGATGCAGACAGAAAGAGGAGACGTAGCACACCGATTACTATTATGTAATAGGAGAGGAGAGCAGACTGGAGCCAGGACTCTCTTGAGAGGCTGGCCTGCCTTACTCTGGCCGGCGGAAGTTCAGGGCTCACAGTGGAAGGATCCAGCAAGGTTGAGGACATGGCGTTGGGAGGATGCAGTGGAAGTGTCCATAGATGGGAAGTTAGGCAGTGGCCCTGGGGCAGCCCCAGCTGGTTACCAGGAGAGGGCCCAGCCCGGGAGGACTCCCACAAGAGCGGTGCAAGGAATGAGACCCAGCCACGCGTTGCGGAACCCTTTTCTATAATCTCCCCAGAACATCTTCCCTCAGGAGGGCAAAAATTGTAAGTAAAATTAAATACTTGTTCAAGTTGCTACCAAGATCAGGATAGTCAAATTTCCCAAGTGGCAGAGAGTATGTGTTCTTTCCTTACACTGTTTAGATGGTGAGTGTGGTAGGAAAGCTCATCTTTGATCTGTCAAACTACCTTACTGTACTTGTTATTGATAAGATTCCTTTTGCTACTGTTTACTTATTTGGGTGGAATTTGTGAACATATAAAGTTCATAATATTTGCAAAAGTTTAACTATCCTTTTATTAATGTTTAGTGTGTCTCAAAATGATACAGTATGTGATTTCAAACCTAAATTCTGTGCACCTCAGGTATATTTTAAATATATATAATGTATCATGCAAACATTGTACCTGGCTGTGGCATATAAACTAAAAAGATGTACTCTTTGTCCATAAAGGGTAAAAGGAAAAACATTAGGATACATGGAGCTTCTCTAGTGTTCCTAACACTTTGCTCAATATTTAATGCTACATCTCAGAAGTTATTTGATTTAATACAGCGACCCTCTGTAAGAAATCAGTGGCCTCAGTTTGCAGATAAAGAAATTAACAGATACCAATGGATACTTCACTAATATGAAACTCACATTTTCTGACTAGTTTACTTGCTACAGTATCATGCTCACTACTCTATATTTTCATAACTTTTAAATTAGGCAAGCTTTTTTACACTTTTCAAGTCTATGTTAATATCACTGTCTCATTTAGACCTTTTGGCTGACAAGCCTGAGAGAAGGGCAGGAATGGATAAGTCCAACGGCAGTAAGTTGTTAAGGGGTAGAAACAGTTCAAAACAAAGAAATACTACTTTTTTTTAAGTGCCTGGTAGATTCTATGAGAACGGCAACCTGGTTAGTAAGTGCTAAGAATCTATTCTGTGTGGCACAGAGGTAATTACAGTCATCTTCACAAAGGCGGTTTGCAGTGTATGTTTGGCATGAACACAATCCCGCGCCTCATACTCGGCCCTTTCTGAGTCTTGATTTCTACTTCATTGCCCAACAATTAATTGGGGCTGTCTTTTTACAAAATGTGTAATTTGACTGCCCCACCTGACTCTGTTGCTGTTGACTAGAGTTTTACTGAACTGAATACTTCATCTTCTTTCTGAGCCCGCCTCTCCTCCTGTATTTGCTGCTCACTTAGTGATCCCATCATGCACCCAGCCTTCTCTCGACACACGTAGAGACTGTCCTGGAGTCGTCTCGCCAAGTTACACAGCTAGGATTTGGAATGTCCTAGGCTCTTCCTCAATTGCCATGTAATTTGGGGCCGTTTGCTTAACCTTGCAGTGCCTTAAGGCAAATTATTACTACACTTCATGGAAGAAATTGTAAAGATTAAATATGATTTTGCAAAAAAGCCCTATCAGACTATCTGAGATGTGATAAGCAATCATTAAGTAGTAATTATTTTTGTTACTCTTTTGCCTTCACATCCAATTAGTTACCATCAGCTGATGGTTTTATCTTCTGAGAAGCTCTTGAGTTTGCTTCTTGTTTCCATCTCTCATTGTACAGCCCTACTTGAGGCCTTTATGCTCAGATTCCTGAGTAGCCTCCTAAATTGAGCCCACTCAGACTACCGACCCCCAATTAGGGTTGTTTTGGAGCGCACGCTGGCCTTGCTTCTTACCTGCTTCTTGAGGATCGCTTCTGAACTCCTCAGCACGGGGAGGGAATCTGTTTGATTTAGGGCTTTGTGATTTTTTTAAAAATAGCATTCCAGTAGCAGTGTCATTGTAAGTACTGTACAGACTTAGTGTCCTTCTGTGAAATCTGGCCGCAGTATCAGCCGGAAACTGGGAAGAACACAGGAGAAAAGAAACTCACGAATATGTTTTTGCTATTCTTTGTCTTCTACCCTAAAAATAAGGAAATTAATAAAATAGTGTTCATAAAATGAAGTTGCCATATTAACCTCAGGAAATAGAGATCAGAAAATACTGATGCTATGAAAACATTGTAAAGAGTGGAAAAATTATTAAAGGAAAACTCATAAAACAGGCAATTTAATATTGGATCCATTTCGTGGGTATAATGCCTTCCAGGTTAATGTAATAGAGCTGAGAAGTATTAGCAATTCCACTTCACACCTTTACATATCGTACCCAGTTGTCAAAAAACAAGCAGAATAAGTCTGCGCTCAGCCCCATTGCACAGACCAGAATAATAGTTTAGCAGCCAATTTCTGCTATTAACAGAACTCAAGGGAAAAGTGTGACAGAAAAGCAAGCCAGGGATGGTGAAAGTAATTATGATGACAAGCATATTATTGGAGACAGGTAATGGGCGGAAAACTACTTGATCATCAGTGTTTCTCTCAACCCGGTAATGAAAACCATGTAGATATAGGTGTAAAGGGGCCTGGTTCTTTGGCGGGGAATGCAGAATAATTGATGTTGGTCTGAGGGGCTAGAAAGAGAGAATAAACACATTAATTAAAAGTGGAGAAAATGCAGTGACTGCCCTTAGACTTATTTATTTTTTTTATTTTTATTTTTTTTGGCGGTACTGGGGATCGAACTCAGGACTCTGCGCTTGCTAGGCAAGCGTGTATTCCACTGAGCTATATCCCCAGCCCCTGCCCTTAGATTTAGACAGGAAATTCTTGTGATACCCTGTGCTGTTTGTGAAGAAGCAGGAGCAGCCAGTCTATGATAAAATTATAGAAGCAAGACTCTTACCCTTTCTAGATCATAGAACTCTGAGAATCTGATGTTGCCTGTGAGTCTTTCATCTCTTTTGAAAGTTGCCTGTTCTTGAGGATAATTTGAGGTATTTCATATATTCCAAGGGCTATCTTGAGCTCTAGATTAAGGGCTTCTCCTATAGAATTTTGGAAATAAGCTTCAGTGGACTACTTAAGTAAATTATGGTATATCCATAGTATTACATGGTAATACAAAAAGGCAGAGCTGTTATCTCCTGGTCGGGGCCAACCTCCACACCATTATGAGGTGGGAAATATAAGGCATGTGATAGAATTCGTGACATTTTAGCTACTGTTTATTTGAAAAGTTATATGCAGCATGCTTGAGAAACTGGTGACAGTGGTGCTGGGTGTATAGGATGTGGGTGCTGGTTTTCAGTGTGTAATAGCTTTGAGATCCATTTAATTTGCAGACCATATGTAAGTTTTAACCTTTAATAAAATAATCACTTCTTAAAAACAGCTGAATGTAAGCATAATTAGGCTGAATGTGAGTGCTACCTCTTGTTATCTTTACCATAGAAGAACAGTTTCCACCACTGATATTTAGCCTTGGTATCTTTAGAGATCGTAAAAGTAATAAAATAGTAGCACATGGTATGCAGCTGAGTTAAAGCACGGGTTGGGCCAGGGCTTGATCCTCAGCACTGCAAACTAAGGTGATTTTTCTGAAGAGTTTTATTATTCAAGGTGTCAAACAGAATCTAATTACTATGAACTAAGTACCTCTAAATTAGATAATTTGGAAACACATATCTGCATTATTTCATTTTAAATAGAATTTTTTCAAAAGAGGGAATTTTTTGGGGGGTTCTAGCTCTACCAATGAGCTATGTCCCCAGCCCCCGTAAAAAGAGTTTTTGCCTGATGTGGTGGTGCACACCCATAATTCCAGAATTCGGCAGGCTACCAAAGTAGGAGATCACCTCAACTGTCATGTTTACTTAACCTTGCAGTGCCTTGGTTTCAACATCTATAAGATAAATTAATAGTACTCCCCATGTAGGAGATCGTAAGGAGGATTAATGAGTTCAGGGCCAGCCTGCAGTACGTAGTAAAACCCTGTCTCAGAAAAACAAAAAGAAAAAAGGTTTTATTTTTCTAATTATGTCATAGAAAATGTTATGGCCATTATTGCTTTGAAAAGACAACTAAAAAAATCTTAAGAATTTTTTCTTTTTTCCTCATTTTCAAGTGCTTTTCATTCTGATTTATTTGGCAGAGGTATTTTAATCTTGTAACTTTTGTTGGACTTTTTTGAGGGGTTACAAACAGTAAAATGTGTTTGTTGTAACAAGTCAACCAATTCAGAGATTTAATAATAAAAATAAAAGTCTCCCTCTCATCCATCCAGACCCTCACAGCGTGAGTAGTGGAGCCTTCTGTGTCTTGGACATGCCACACCAACTAATATTTCACATGCGTGGACTTTCTTCTACCTTTCACCAAAATATTTGTCATTGCATGCCCATTCCTCAGAGGCTGCTGTTTCCAATCAGCACTGAGACTTCACTTTTCAGGTTAAATGCCCCCCTCATTGTTTCTTTACACCTACCTAAAACCCCTTAGTCTGGGAGTATAGCAGAGTTGATTCCTTCCCCTACTGGACATTCAGATTGTTTTCTTCAATTTGGGAGTGTTTTCATTTTGGACACTACAGAAACACTATAGTAAATCCTCGTATAAGCATTTTCATTTTTAATAGTGCTATTATTTCTGAAGAGTAAATTTCCAGAAGTAGGATTACTAGGCCAAAAATTACAAACTTTAACATTTTAGCAAGTGTTTGCGATCTAGTTTTTAGCCCAGCAGTGCCTGCAGTTCCCCAAGCATTGTCTTGGCTTTGTATGTTACCCACAACCATTTTTGTTGGAGAAAATACCTCTCTCATGAGAAAACTAAACAAAGGGAGCCTCAGAGGCTGGAGATGCAGCTCAGTGGTAGTGCACTTGCCCGGCATGCACACGGCGCTGGCTGCAGTCCCCAGCAACACACACTCACACACTCACACACATGCGAGCGTTCTGTGTAGCTAGAGAGACCTGCACACCACCATCCAGATGAAAACCAGGCCTCTGGCTCCTCTTCATTGAAGTGATGTCTTCCCCACTGATCTGCCCTCCTCTAATGCATCACCACCCAGGACAACCTGCAGATAGGCAGATGCTGAGCTCAGTGACTCAGGGAGCACAGCTGGACACATCAGTCAGCAGGGCGCTGGGGCCCGACACCTGCAGTAGTGGAACATGAAGTCTTCCTTGACCCACTGAATGGAGAAAGGCGTTTTTTTCCATAGAGACATGTATAGTAAAGTAATTAAACATGATCTGAGTGCCAGTTATTAAAGGTCAGCTAGCTGTATTAAAGTGACCAAAAACGAGAGAGAAAGAGTAGGTGGCAGCATGCGTTGCCTACTCTGTGTGAGTTGTACCAGCACTGCATCAATGTAAATTCTTCAGAAATGACCAGACACTTCCGCAGGATGGGCATATGTGTCCCCACTGTGTGCAGAGTTGCAGGAGGATTTCGTGAAGCCCGTCCTCCAGCAGTGAGCACATTTCAGGTGGCCCCTCTGTCCAGGTCCTGAGGCAGCTAGCTGATTGGCCTTTGTTGTCATGCTTCCCCTGAGCCACCTGCCGTGCCTGGCCTCCTAGAATGTGAGAGCGAGCTGTGCAGGAGGTAGACCGGCCCCAAATTTAGTTTGACTTGGGAAACAGTGAAGCTGTTCCACGCTCAAGATTTTCTTCTTTTTCCACAGCCACCAAAAACACATTAACTAAAAGCTATACTAATAACCAACAGATGATGGGTACCCAAAGTAACTGTTAAGACAGAGATGCCACTTGAAAGGTAGGACACATAAACAGTTAGCAGCCTAATCCTTTTCTTGAATTTTTGGTCCTTTTCTCAGCAGAAAACAGGCCCGAGAGAACCTTACAGAATGGGATGTCACCACCAGGTTCTTTTGTGTAGGGAGTGAGGGGGTTGGTAAGCAAAGTCACCCCCACAGCTGGGCCAGGGAAGCCTGGTGGCTCCCTAGGGGTCCGTGGGTTCTAACAGGTCAGGAAGACAGAGCAGGGGCAGTGGGGGAGAGATGAACAGAAAGGAAAGAAACAGAAGGAAAGATACTGTGTTTTTATGTTTGAATGAAATTATGCAATGGTTAAATAGGTTCTTCAAATTCTTTCATTTTAGCAAATGTTATTCATATAAAGGACCCATTCAGAGAATTGAGATTTGGTAATACTTGCCATAATGGGCTTTAACACAAATGCACTAGCTTCTTTTTGTCCACTGGCGCTGCTGTGTCCTAAACACTGTCGAAGATCTCAAATTCGAGGAACTGTTGGAACAGCTAACACCCCGCTGTTGCAGAGAGAGAGCCCTGCCTCCCTCACCCACTGCGCTCCCGTTTCCTGCTACAGCCTGCTTCACTCTGCCTGTATCTGAAGTTCTTCAGCTGGGTCTAGTTCTTCCTCTCAGTAGTACTTCTCATCTTCCAGTATATGCACATGACCCACTTGCCTTACATTAGATTTGTTTTTTATTGTCTCTGTGCCCTGCTGGAATGAATATACGCTCCATGAAGTTATTTTCTTGGTTCATTCATTGATATATTCCCAGGACCTAGAATAGCATTTGATGTGTAGTGGACACCCAGTCAGTATTGAATGGACAGAAGGGGAAAAAAGCAAATTACAAAAAAATTGACATAGTCTGAGCATGGTGATGCATACCTGTAATTCCAGTTATTCAGGAGGCTGAGGCAGGAGGTTCACAAGTTCTAGGTCAGGCTGGGCAACTTAGCAAGCCCATTTCAGAATTTAAAAAGCTGGGGTGTAGCTCAGCACACTCTGGGGTTAATCTCCAGTACTGCAAAAAAAAAAAAAAAAAAGGAAATCCTATATTTAAAAATATCTATGTTTATAGTATATATGTAACATTTACAGAAAAATATATAAGATATACCAGCTTAGAAAATGGTTATTGTTAGAGATGAAATTACTAGAGATTTTGTTTTATATATTTCTTAATACTTTCTATTTTTACAAAAATATTACTTTGTAGTAAAAAAAAAGAAAACACTCCCACAAAATAAGAAATTAGCTCAAGGAATGTGATTAAGCCTAAAAAGCAAGGGCTTTGTTTGTTTCGGGGGGGATATAAGTTACAGTGGAAGAAAGTTGTATTATTATTACAATAGTCTTTAAAGGCTTGATAATCTTGAATTGGTTTTCTAAATTTAGGACTTGCCTCACTTGGGAGCTGATATGCTAATTTTATTTTCTCAATAGCCAAGTCATGCCTGTTAGCTGGCATAGCACGTGCGGACCAGCTCTAGGTAGTGGGTGAGGAACGTTTGCTAGGGTTGCACGCTGCCACCCTGGCTCTCCAGTGCTGCTCCTGGGGTAAACATAAACACCTGAGCAGGTAACCAGGAAGGGCGCCTGATGGTTCTGTGGGTGCCTGAGAGCCCTCTGGAAGGCGGGAGAGAGGACATGTCCTGCAGAGAGCTGTCAGCAAAGGGGCTGTAGCACTGCAGCTTTTAACAGGTGGGTATGAAAGCTGTTGATCACAGGATCTGAACGTGTGCTCACCCTGTTTCTCGTGCAGTGAGGGCAGAGACAGCTTCAGGAGACCCCTGTGCTGGATAGTGCTTCTGTTACAGCACTTCCTCCTGTTCTGGGTCATGTGTTTATTTTTAGGTCTTCCATCTTTTGATTTTTCAGGCAGGCTCTCACTGTTCAGCCCAGGCTGGGGTCAAACCTGCAACCCTCCCATTTCAGTGCCCCAGATTCTAGGGTTGTAGGCATGTGCCGCTGCACTTGACTGTTTCCCCTCTTTTTAAAACTTTAGTCATTTTTCCAAGCCACTTTAAAAAATATTTACATTAAAGAAAAAAAATTTTCTTTCAATTAAGAAAATTTAAAGTTATACTTTTGTTTGAAATCCCTTCGCTAGGCACATACTATCTATGCCTGCACATTTAAAATACAAGAGTTGATGAGCTGGGCACGGTGGTGCACACCTGTAATCCCAGCACCCAGGAAGCTGGAGCAGGAGGACAGAAGTGAGCTCAAGGCCAGCCTTGGCTACATAGTGAGTCCAGGCCAGCCAACTACATAGAGAGACCCTGTCTTTAATTAAAAAAAAAAAAAAAAAAGACGAGGTGAGCTGGAGAAATGCTGAGTCGCAGGTGCTTGCCTAGAGTTTAAAAGTTTGAAAGGAGAGGTCCTTTGTTCATTTTCATGTTACAGAAGTATAGTTTTACTAATCTGGCAAATGAAAGACTGCCGAGCCTGGGCGAGGCTGGGCTTTGGAGAGGATGAGAGCTGCTGGTGAGTCCTGTTGGGAAGTATTCCAGGACCTGCACAAGGGGTGCGGGAAAGAATACCCTCCTCTCCTGGGGACCTAGGGGCCTTGTGATGTGGCAAGATTGTCTCCTCGTTTCAGTCAGACACTTATGAAATGATTACACTCCCCTGAAAGCGTGCTCCTACATAATTCAGGATTGTCCTGGGTATCTCTCATCAGAGAGGAAGAAAAGCCACATGAATTATTTACAGAGTACTAAATTATTTCCTTTTATGAGCTCCAACTTTGTTTTTGTCTCTGCAAACTGAGATTTTGTTTATCCATGAATAGTCTTCCCTGGGGCATGAAAAATATGACTCTTAAATTATGAATGAGGTTTTTTGTTTGAGTCGGTGTTAACTAAAACATGCAAAATAAACTATGTTTTTCATTAGATCCCTTTCAGCTCCCCACAAAAACAGAGCCAACAAAAGAAAGAGCAATTCAACCAGCAACCGCCAGGAAGCCCACTGTAATTCGAATTCCAGCCAAACCAGGAAAATGTAAGCACTCCTCTGCCTTTTTTATTTGCTTAAGAGCCTGGGAGAAATATATGCAAATTTATCAACTCTACCCTTGAAATTATGTATAACCTGCCATTTATTATTCATAGTCATGGACATCCAAAAGCGAGTTGTTTTCTCACAATTCTTTGGAGAATTAGTGCCGTAAATTTGGATTCATTTTTCTTTAATCTTGTCTTTAGGCACAGAGAATTAGAGGGAGACTGAATCGCCAAACAATTGTAGTATCCCTTGTTAGCACCTCTGGTTAAGAGTGGTAGGGAAGTAATTGAAACTAGTAACAAATAAAGTTGTATATGTCTGTCAGGAGTACATTGTTCAAATCAGCATAGTCTAAATGACTCGGAATTGTATGAGGATCTATAACCAAAAGCTTTAAAAACATGCAATGATGTATAAGGATACTTTTTTTTTTCTTGTGATGGCTTAATTGCTACATAAAAATCTTTTAAAATTAGTATAATTTACATATATACATATATGTATTGCAGGCATCCCCATTATTTTAGGGGTTTGTTTTTTCTATGAAGCACTCTCCAGAAGAGGATCATACTGAGAGACTTTGAAGTCTCTTGATGATTTCGTTATTAACTGACAATGGTTTTCGCTAAGTAGGAAGAAGACCGAACTGATTTGCTATCAGAAATGAGGAGCACAGGGCTGGAGGTACAGCTCAGTGGGCTAAGTGCTTGCCGCTGAGCACTAGGGCCCTGAGTTCGATCCCCGGTCCCGGGAAAAAAAAAAAAAAGAAAGAAAGAAATGAGGAGCACAAAAAGTGCTCAAATTATGAGCAAGGGTATCACATTCTGGTGGGTTCAAATTCTGGTGGGTTCTTACTTCTTAGGAAGTTGCACTGTAGTGTTACACAATTAAAAAAGAGGTGGTACATTTCTTTTGACAGTATTATATATAGCCCAGAATCAGTAAAATGATAGCTCATCCAGTGGTTTGCCTGTTTGCAGTTACCCAGTTAAGTACATTGTGGATTTTAACAGGAGAGCGAAATGTGATGATAGTATCAACAGTAACGCATTTGGATATTAAGTAACACAGCTTTTGTTCTGTTTTGTTCTGTAGCACTGAGGGTTGAATTCAGGACCTACACACTGAGCTACATCCCAGCCACCGCCACCCTTTCCTTCTTACTTGGAGACGGTCTCATTGTCACTAAATGTCCAGGGCCGAACTCTGACCTGAGGTCCTCCACGACCTCCCAGAGTGCTGATACTACAAGCGTGTGCCACCTTACCCAGTAGTAATATAAATTCTGTATTTAAATGTATTCTGCTGTTGTGTTGGTGTCACCAAGACAACCCAGGATGCTTAGGTAACTTAATTCACTAGGAAGACACCCATAACTCAAAAAAATAGTCACATTCATGGCTGTGATTTATTATACTGAAAGTATATGAGCTAGGCATGGTGGTGCCTGCCTGTAATCCCAGCTACTAGGAAGGCTGAGACAGGCAGATGCCAGGTTCAAGACCAACCGGAGCAACTAACAAGACCTGCCTCAAAATAAGGTCTGTAGCTCAGAGATAGATCACTTGCCTGGCATGCAGAGCCCAGGGTTTCATCCCCAGCAGCACACACACAAAGTATTTATGGCAGAATCAACGAAGGGAGAAGGCAGCTGGGGGAGGTCTGGAAGAAATGAGTATAAGGCTCCAAGAGTCTTCTACTGGTAAGAACGTGGGACCCTCCCGGTGGTGAGTTGGGACAATACATATGACATGTTGTCAACCCTGGGGCTCATTAGAGTCACCGCCCATGGTTGTCTTGGGGGCTGGTTACATAGGCAGCCCTAGAAATGCTGGCATGCACAGAATTCCCAGCAGGATTCAGCACCAACCATATCCTTCTCTTTTCTCAGTGCTGGGAGTGATGGAAGCTGCCGCCGAGCCCATGTTCCCAGGTAGCAGCCAGGGCGCAGCCTCGCAGGCAGGCGTTTCTAAGAGCAAGAGTGTCGGGCCTGCTGGTTGCTTTTCCTGCACCCGTATGAGCTTAAACTGGTAGCTCTGAAATCCTGAGGGTACGCTGAGCAAGCACCTTTCATTTTTTCTTTTAGAAAGTTGAATTCTATACTGCTAGAAATGAGATAACTAATACCCTAGAATGGTCTCTAATGAGTTGCTTCTAAAGCCAGATGTGGTGCACACCTGTAATCCAAGTACTTGGGAGGTTGAGGCAGGAGGACCACTGTAAGTTTGAAGTTAGCCTGGACCACACAGTGAGATCATATCTCAAAAAAAAAAAGAATGAGTTGCTTTTCTAGGCCAGACATGCTGATACATAATACATACCTGTTAACCCCAGCATCTGGAAGGCTGGGGTAGGAGGATCACAAGCTGGAGCCTAGCTTGGGCAGTTTAACAACTTAACCAGGCCCTGTCTCAAATACAAATAAAAAAGGGACCTAGGGATGTATAGCTCAGGGTGAAGATTCTGGATTCAAACCCTTCTCCAAAAACACACAAAAAGGGCGGGGGATATAGCTCAGTGGCACAAGCGCCTACCTGGCAAGTGCAAGGTCCTGAGTTCAATTATCGGTACCAGAAAGAAACCCAGTCAATACAAAAACAAATTGCTCTCACAAAAACCAGTTCCCCGATACTATTATTTTATTAAGCAGTCCGTGTACTGTGTAGTGTGGCAGAAAAAGAGCAAGACTCTGGCATCTGAACAACTTGGAATGGAATGCACAGCCTGGTTGTGCAAAACTCCTTGATGTTCTCTGAACCGGTCAGCTCCTTCCCCCGTGAGGCCTGTTTGTCCTAACTGGAGCATGGCTTCCTCCCCCCCCACTCCTGCATGCCGCTGCTCAGATGCTGCTTTCTCAATGATGCCTTCCCAGCCATACTATTTAAAGTTGGAAATGGCCTGTGTCCTCCGCCTTTCACACCCACACGGAGGCTCCCACGTCCCTTCTGCCGGCGGGCACCTTCTCACTTACTTTCTTGGTGCTACTTTGTGTTCTTCAGTGTTTCTTAGAACAGTGTTTCATTTCCTAAAGATGCATCAGAGAAATGCTTGCCTGTCTCTGAATCATTGTTTTCCTGGTGACTAACCTGGGTATTTTCCTCCCTTTAAGAATGTTTTCCTGTCTGTTGATAAAACAGGCCCCTGACAAATCATCTTCTTACAGGTTTTTCATGTGAAATGGCTTAAAAACAAAAAAGAAGCCAGATGTGGTGGTGCATGCCTATAATCCCAGCATTCGGGAGGCTGAGGCAGGAGGATTGTTGGAGTTGGAGACCAGCTACAGAGTGAGCTCAGGCTCAAAAAGACAAAAATAAATAAATAAATAAATAAATAAATAAATAAATAAATAAATAAATAAATACAAAAAGAGAATTCCCATCTCCTTTCAGTGTCTAAACCAAACACTGTAAAAGGTTGCTTTAGCCTCCGTCAGTATGGTATGGTCATCTTCTCTTCACCTATTTTTGCAAAATTGATTTTAATTAGCTGCCACTGATTAAATCCAGTCATCTGTTTTTTCTTCCTTCAAAAAGTTGAGAGTACACTATTACTAAGATAAGAACATGATTTGGATATAAAGGTTTTATTTTTTTAATTGAGGTTATATTCATTAATCAAGAGCTGATGAATTTAAAAAATAGTTAATTATTAGATGAGGAAGGGATGGGTTTGCCACATGTTACATAGCATGTCTTAGTAGAATGAGGCAGGATTTGGGGTTCACAACTGAAAGAAAATTTAACATTTGCTAACATTAAGACTGTAGGTAACTCTCATAACTTCAGTTTTTTTCATCTATTAAAATATGTGGGATATCTCGTATGATACTGTCCAGTAGAACTTTCTGCAATGATGAAAATGTTCCATATATGAGCTAAGAAGTGGTTAGTGAGTATTTAAAATATGGATAGTGTAATTGGGAAAATAAAATTTTATTTCATTTTAATTAAAATTTGTTTAAATGGCTGCATAGGCAAATCTAGCCCATAGATACAAGGTGTGATTGAATAACGGAGTGAATGTTTACATTTTAAAGAAAACAATATAATGAGAGATGCATTCGTTGCCAGGAGCTATGGGATAAGTAAGTGTATGTTCAGAGCCAGAAGTATTTGGAGTATGCTGAGGGGAATTAGTGGCAGTGTGTCTTACTGTAATACCTGTTTTATTTAAACATTATTTTTTGGTCACCTCTCATTGATCCAATGTTTACTGCAGTTTCTGTCAAACGTCCTCATGGTGCACCCTTATCTATCTTACTCGCTGGATCTGGTACTATATTAATTTTTTCGTTGTTGAGACAAAACACCCAACACCAAGGTTATAGGAGTGAAGGTTTATTTATCTCACAGTTTGTAGAGGTCTCAGTCCATAATCGTCTGGCTCCAAGGCACGGTGGCACATGGCAGAGGGGCAATAGTTCATGGCATCGGGCACAAGCCAGAAAAGACAGAGCAGGAGCAAGCCTCTCTCTGTCCCTTATACTGTACACAGGCTGCCCACCCTAGGGCAGGTGTAGTGCTCACACCCTTAATCCCAGCACTGGACCATGAGTCTGTCACAAACTCCAGATTGAGCTGCCTCTGGAACCGCCCCCCCATCACCACCACTATGATGCATGAGGTTTGGGGAGGGCATCGAGACGCAAACCATAACAGGTACCTTGCAAATTCTGCCTTTCCCCAAAGTCAAAATGACCTTGAAAGGTAAATGTTTTGAATTGGTTCAGGACTCAAGGCAGCCATGACAGTGCAGCTAAAGACACTCACAGAACAGGACTCCAGAAGTTTTTCAGAAAGTGACGAGGGGGAATATTTTGAGGGGGTTAATGATAATGTGTCTTTTGTTGTAACAATTTTTAAACACTTACCATACTTGTTGACTGCACCTTGTTTATTGGTTAGAGATACATATGCAAATAAAGTGCCTAAACTAATACCTGGAACAGAGAAGGTTCCCACCAAATGCTAACACTGTTGTAATTATTTAGTAGTATTTTCACAATCTATAAAACATGTAATAAAATTAATTGATGTTGATTAATATCAAGTTTTGAGGTTTGCTGAGAGCTCTTTCTCATGTGCTTAACTATCTGTTCTTCGTTTGGGTCTTTTACAATATCTTCTAAAGGAACCAAGCTGCAATCATTTCATTCTTTAGAATACCTGGCTAGACATTACTGATGAATTACTGCTATTTTTGCAAGGTTTACCTGAGGATCCACAAAGCCCACCTCCACTCCCTGCTGAAAAACCTATTGGAAACACGTACGGTATAGTGTCTGGAAGACTCGGTAATGTTGACAGAACAAGAAATGTGGTAAGTGATCCTAACAGATGATACTAGGTAGAAGAAAAAGCTATGTACTAATTTAAAATATTCAGCTGATGTCAAAATTATTTCACTGTTTTTTAGATTTTTAAAAAATACTTTAGGGCCAGGGATGTAGCTCAGTGGCACAAGCGCCGGCTTGGCAAGTGCAAGGTCCAGAGTTCAATTCCCAGTACCCAAAAAAAAAAAATACTTTAATTAGAAACCAGTTACTAAGTCCCATGCAAGTACTTAAAATAATTTTTTTGATCACTATAAGATTGGGCTAGTTCATTATATATCATTGTGAAATAATTTGTCATATACCTATATAATGACATTGTCTTTTAAATTATGCTAATAATGAAGTTGCTAGAAATCTCAAAAAAACTTTAATACTTATAGAAATAGATTTAGCCATATTGTCAGTTTTTATTTAAAATATATGATTGGTGACATAACTTCAAAATAATTACCCTAAGATTTTTTCAATCTGAAATTTAAGGAAATATTTTTAATTTAAAAAATGACATATTATTATACATTTAAGATAATGGCCAGAGAACTTTGTATATATATTTTTATTTCAACCTCAATATTTCTATAAGATAGATGATCTTTAAAACTTAATTCACGCAAAGTCAACTCTCAAAGTCTTTGAACCTAATTTTCAGTTCAAATTTTTATAATAGTTTTATTCTATGTGTTAACTGTGCTTTATCACACAGCAGACCCATCTAATCATCTAGTGAAGAGAAAATTCTTTGAAGGAGACATTAAATTAAATTAGCCAATACCAAGTTAATGAGATTTTCTGTAGAATGAATTAAAATTTAGTGATCATTTGTACTTTCAAAGTACTTGGTAATAATTTTTTATTAAAGTTGGGCCAACAGCCAAGTGTGGTGATACACGCCTGTAATCCCAGCACTCAGGAGGCTGAAGCAAGAGGATCACGGCAAAGTCAAGGCCAGCCTGGGCCAAACAGTGGGTTCGAGGCCAGACTGAACTGCATAGCAAGACCTTGCTTCAAAAAACCAAGAAAATAAAAAAGTAAAAAAAAATACAATTGGACCAAGAAAGGCCAGAACAGAATGGTGCTTTCTATACCATTGTTGAATGGTGAAACCCCACATTTCCATGTGGCAGTGGCTCTTTGAGAAGGTTACAAGCATTTACTCTGAGAAGACTGTGAAAGGAAGTGGAAAGGGTGATAGAAACCGCCTAGGTTGTTCTTTGGGTGATGTAATGGGCTTTGTGAATAACAAAGCTCTATTGAAATATGTTATTACTACATTCAGTATTAAGCAATCCACTAGGAACTCCCACCTTAAAAAAAAAAGATGTGGAAGTTAGGGAAAGCTAATCCATCTGGAGGAATACTGTATTTGTAGTTGAGTGTATGCCTCACATGACCTGAGGAAAATCCTGTCCTACTGTTTATAAAAGAAATCAGAGCAGTCTGTGCTTTCATAAACACGTACCACTGAGACACACTTGAGTCTGAAAGAATAAACGTGAGAACAGGCTGGGGTAAAACGATCTGCTGGAAATCACATGGGTAGATTTATAGAGCCTCAAGGTCAAATGTACCTAAGAAACTCCTTTTCTTTGAGAATTTCAGTTACTGAATGAACTGTAGACCAGCGGCCGTAAAGACTAGCAATGAGCAAGAGGGTCTGTAGAAGGAGTGTTTCATCAGACAGCAGCCCACAGGGACAGGCTTGGTCTTTCCCAGCTGTGTCTGCTCATTGCGCAGGACAAAAACTGCTACTCTTTCTCCTGAGTAAGTCTGAGAACTTGCCCTCTCAGGGTGAGGGACATCGGAGCCATTCTGTGCAGCAGCTCTGTTGGCCATTGCGGGAACTCAGAGCACCCCCTGAGGAGGCTACCAACTGGCACCAGCTCGTGTTGGCTGTGTAAGGAGCCAGACATACAGCATAGCGATGACACAGGCTGATTTAGGACTCAGGACAAGGAAATAGTATCAGTTCTTAGAAAACACATGTAGAGGCCACTCGGTAATTCCAACACATCAGTACAGTCTTGAGAGAAAAATCTATTTTAGATGCCACCAAAGCTCTGCATGGTGGCACATGCCTGTTGGTTCTAGCACTTGGGAGGCTGAGGCAGGAGGATTGCTGTGAGTTTGAGCACCAGCCTTGGCTATATAAGTGAGTTCAAGGCCAGCCTGGACTGTATAATGAGATCTTGACTAGAAAAACAATAATAATACTCATAAATAAATAAATGCCACCAAAAACTGGGGAATTATTTTGGTCTTAAAGTGTAATTCTAATGCAGCTGAACAAAAAGGTAGCATCTATAGAAATAATACAAGTAGGAAAACTAACTTTGCCAGGAGCTAAAATGCTTATCCACACCTACCAAACACTAAAGCTCAAGGACATTAGAACTAGAAAAAACTACCACAAAGCAAACGCAGAGGCTTCCAGTTATGTGTGGAATGCTGAAGTGAAGGAAGTACCCAGTTGGTCACCTTTCAGAGACTGGGTAGAAGCAGGTGGGAACCCAGATGTGAGCAAATACAACCAGCACCTCCCATGGGAGCCACCCCAGATCTGTGGTTGGAGTGTGCCACTCAGGATGTGCCTGACATCCCCAAAGAATTTCAACTCACTGTTTTGTTTTCTGATTTAAAATTGCTCACTGTAGAAAACTGAGAAATAAGAAAGATTTTAACTCTGCTTGATGACACACACCTACAATCCCACCTACCAGGGACACTGAGGCGTGAGATTCACAAGTTCAAGGCCCTTCTAAGTGAATTTAGTCAGACCATGTGTCAAACTAAAATTTTAGAAGGGCTGTAGCTATAGCTCAGTGGTAGAATCTTTGCCTAGCCTATGTGTAGTGCTGGATTTGATCCCTAGCACTACAAAGAAAAAAAGACAATTTAAGATGTTTCATAAAAACATCACCACTCAGAGAAAACTACAGCTAGTAGTTTGTACAAAATTAGAATCATATGCTATATACTTACTGTGGTACACATGTGTATATTTCCATGTCATACTTGTATTTTGGTATCCTTTTAAATTTTCCATAATTATCTAACAACTAGTTAGATAATAACAAGTAATCTAACCAGTATAATTTTGAGAAAGAGCAATAAAAATTTCTTCCTGTCTGCTACAGTATGTTTTTGAAGGTGGCCAAAGAAATGTCTGCATTTTCAAGTATCACGGCCGTATTGTCAGGAAAAAAATACGGCAGTAGCATATTTATAAGGCATGGATTATGTTCTAGAATATTGCAGGGTTTATGAGCTGGTGACTTGCCTCACTGCATTAACTGAACTCATTAGTGAAGCCAAGTTTTAAGGGCAAGCTTAATTTGTTTTTTAAAATGGGATTTTTAAAGCATTGAAACATGTTTAAATGATCACAGTTATTGGCAATTAATCAGTTGGTACTTAAGGAAAAATTATAAATAGGATGAATTTTAAATCATGAAAGTTTTAAAAAACAGTCTGAATTAGCCCAAAGAGGCCCAACCTATAATTCAACCGCCTTTGCAAAAAAAAAAAAAAAAGAGGCAATGTAATTTTAAAGGGTTAGCATAAGGTCGTAGAGAAATATTACCTCTTCCTGTAATACCAGCACTTGGGAGGCTGAGACAGGAGGATTGCCACCAGTTCAAGGCCAGCCTGGGCTACTTAGTGAGTTCAGGACCAACCTGAACTACATAGCAAGACCCTGTCAGTGGGGAGAGGGAGAACTATCTTTTGGATGCCATATCGGAGTCTTAGGGAAGTAGGAAAGGTAAGCAAAGGAGGCAGAGTAAGAACTGAGTGAGGACCCTTAACTTCCCACTCAGCAGAAGACTTGAAAATATTTCCCATGTATTAACTCACTTTCTAATCCTTGAACTATAATATGTTCACAAAACTTCAAACAACACAGTTTAAGTTCCTTCCCTTGGAGAAACATTCCTATTAATCTCCCTCATTCCAGTTTCTCTGTCTACTGAAGCGTTCTAACTGTAGTCATCTTTCACTTCTCACATTGTCCCCTTTACTCTTCCACGCACAGTTTCCCCTCGCTCTGTCCAGCCCCTTGCTGCAGTGCTACACGTGTCCTTCTTTCTTGGACTTCTGCTTCTCCTCATATGTCTTGCTTTCAGACCATCCCTTATGCTTTAAAAAAAAAATCTTGTCACCTCCTTTTATTTCAAAACATACTGCAAGCCAGGTCCAATGATACAGGTCTATAACCCAAGCAGTTGTGGAGGCTGAGGCAGGAGAATTACAAGTTTAAGCCCAGCCTGGGCAACTTAGTGAGACCTTGTCTCAAAGTAATAAAATGGGCTGATGATGTAGCTTGGGTGTGAAAGGCCCTAGGTTTAGTCTGTAGTACTACACAAAAAAGAAAAGATGTCAAACCATCCAATGATAAGATCAGCCTCTTGAAAGCAGAGCAAACTAGTAACCTCCTGTGTGTAAACTGAGGACCTGTACGTTTCCTTTGTGTAGTTGGGGTGGATAAATACTATATATTTGTCTCATTCCCTACAGTGCCACTTACATTATCACTGGGCGGCCCCCATGACTTTCACACCATCTTTTAACGTCTCCTGAATTACTGGGCGCAAGCCGTGCAGTATCCAGGTCAGGTTCTGGTACAACACGCCACGCTGTGGTTTCTTCCTCAGTGTTGCACCTGTAGAAGATACAGATAACTTGAACAGAAGTGAACAACGAGTTAGTATTGTTTAAGAATGAAATTCTTCTCAGTTACTTTCTGGAAGTCAGTGACACTTTTACTTACAGACCCAACCAAAAAGTTGTCCAAAATTCCTCCTGAGAAGTTCTTGCTTTAGATGGGTCTTGACTAATAAGTATTGTCTGGCACTTATAGGAACCTGACCATAAAGGCGAAGCAGGAGGTTTTGGGCGAGGACCCCCTAGGTTGCCACCAAGGTAAGTAAGGGTGGGACACATTAGAAAAGAATTAATGACTCCAACCCAGCTCTCTACTTCTGTCGTCCAGACTGCATACTGTTGGCCTTAGATCTTTTTTACAAATCAAGTAAATTACGAGTTCACCAAGGCCACTAGCCCACAGTCTGCTTCTGACAGAAGATTGTTGGGATTTCTGTTCCTTTTTCATTTTAACACATTCCTAAACTTGGAGCACAAACCTGGGCCTCTTTTACTTTTCCTCAAACAAATGTGCAAGACTGCTTTGTAAACCTAAAGCAGGTCCATTTCTGGAACAAACACACGCAAACGCGCGCGCGCGCGCACACACACACACACACACACACACACACACACACACACACACAAAATCACCCTCCTGAGTAAGAGAGATGGGCCTGCTTTGGGCATTGTAAAGGAAAACAGGCTTTGTGAGCTCAGAGGTGACGACCCGCCACCTGAGTCCCCGAGCTGTGTGACAAGACTGCTGCTGTCACGGCTGGTGCCTTGTTGCAGCTTGTTTCTGTCATGATGAAGGTAAGGCTTTCAAAGCAATAGCAGTCTGACTCCACTTTCAGAACTAGTTTTCTTCAAATTAATCTAAATTACAGTTTCAATAGTGATTCCTGTAATGCGAACAGTAGGAAATCTTCCTTTGTACTCATTTACAAGACCCTAGCACTCACACCTGATAATTCTACTACACACCTTTCATCTCAGAGTTGGGTAGAAAGTGCTTAATTTTCTGAAACAGTCGTGATGTGTTTAAGAGCAGTTGGGGCCTTTGAGAGCTCATGATAGCAAATGCTTGTTTGTCTTAAACTAAGGAATCTCCAGCACCAGATAAGGGGAAGTGGGACACCATGGCCTTTCCTGTCATAGTGTGATGTTTCATGCAGCAGTCATTTGCTCAAAAGTAGCCTGCCCTGCAGGTTTCAGTAGTAGTATTGCACTAGCAGAAAGCTCTGTGCATGTGCATGTGCGTGTGCGTGTGCGTGTGCGCACATCTGTAAGAAGGGGCAGAACAGAAGCTAATACAGTCAAAACGCTGACTTGTGACTACTATGTTAACTTCCAGACCTGTAAATGGAAAGGGGATTCAAACTCGACAGCCTCCTCCCAGAGGGGCCCCTGAGAGACCACCACCTCCCAAACTTTCTGCCACTAGACCACCAGGTAGAAAACTGCCTTTTAATCGGTCCTCTTCTGACATGGATCTTCAGAAGAAACAAAGTCACTTGGCATCTGGACTCTCAAAAGCCAAGAGTCAAGTCTTTAAAAATCAAGATCCGGTGCTCCCCCCTCGCCCCAAACCAGGACACCCTCTGTACAAGAAATACATGGTAAATATTGCTTTTTAAAATGTTTATGGTCAGGAGGTTTGTTCTAAAATACATATATATATATGAGACCCACTATCTCTGAGGAAACAGTGATGACACAAGTGCAGGCTTGTCCCCTGACCCCTAGAGTGCATTAGATGCGCGGGCTATCGTAAGGCCTGAACTAAGGAAACTGCTGGAGCAGGTCATGTTCGTCAGACTAAGTGACACAGGTTATAGTGATGTCTTGATATAGTTAAATCTTGGAGCTATGTTGCCCACTGAGTAAAATTTAAACTAAATAGAAATTGAGTGTCTACTACTAAGATGTACTCACACATTTTTGCATTTTGTAAGCCTAATTGGTATGGTCCTATTTAATAGCTACTAGTTAGAAGTTTTTATCAGTAATTGAGATAGTTGGGATATTAAATTTGTTCTCTGTGAGTGTTTCTCTTATCAAATGACTTTTGCTTCCATTACCCATGGATGAAAAGTAGAATTGATGAGCTCTCTACTTTGGTCAGGTTAATCTGATAAAATCAAAAAAATTAAACTGAGAGCAGAATTATACTTCTTAAACTTGTACTTCTTAAGCAGTTATGTGACAAAGTAGCTGTTAACAGGGACAGCAGTTAGTAATGTATATTCTACATTACATCATTGAGACACATATTTTTTACTTTAAGCCACTCTGTTTTTAAAAACTTATCCTTTGCGAAGGGAATCAGCAGATAAGAAGGTTATATCCATATATATATTTGTATCACTTAAACTAATGAAACTTTAATTCTAAAACCCAAGGATATTCTTCGGGATAGGTTACTTAGTAAATAAGTTAAAGCAGTAGCTGATGTGTACTGAGTACTAACCACAAGCCAGGCTCTGTTTGGAGCACTTGCACATAAGGTGACTCACTTATTCCTCACACGAAGCTTGTGAGTTAGATCGTCACTGCACAGTTGGAGAAAGTAAGATGGTGAGATTAAACCAGCAAGTGGGGGAACCAATATTTGAACACAGATAGTAGTTCTGAGCCCAGGCTCCTAACCGTGATGACTCCCTAGGAACCCTGGGTTCCTGGTGGAAAGTCTACCCACTTTGGTCATTCTTTATTAAGATCCCTTCCTCGGGGGAAGCCACGTGGCACTTAGCACAGCTGTGTACAGTACTGACAGTAAAACATCTAAAGAGCTCAAGGCAATTACTACATCAACATGCTGGCATATTCAGATTGGTATGTCTTTTGTTATGAAAAATTGCTTAAGTTATTTATTTTTTCATGGCTACCATATCATTAAATTGCTAGCCTGCTAGCCAGCGAGCCGGGAATCTGGTACACGTGGAATCTGAGGAAGCCAGGAAGCCACGCTACTCAACACAGACCTTTCTATCTTTGCTCCTGGCTGATCCAGGGGCCCAGGCAGCCTCCCTCTCCATCTCCTGGGTATACTTTGTATATTGTACAGCCCCTCTGACCTGCATGCATCAACTCACATTCACCAAGCAAGGAAAAGAATCCTCATGACCAGAGTGGGGCACACATGTAAAAACTGCTCTAAGACCACACCAAACTGAGTAGACCAGGATGTGGCTGGCATCAGACAGTGAAATGGGTTTGAAAGCAGACAGTAGGTGTCATGGGGACTCTAGACTCAAAGCAAATGGAAACATCAGTCAAGCCTTCTATGGAGAGCTTCAGTTACTGGCTAGCTCTCAGAAGGCAGCCATGGTGACAGCCCTGCATTAGGTAGGGCCTTGACGGGCTGTGAGATCAGGTGCTGAGAATCTGCCCTTCAGTCCCCCAAGGGATTGGCGCACCAGCTCTGTAACCTGGCACTTGCTGGTTATGGGTGTCAAGAGGAATTTCAGGCACACGCAGCCCTGTGGTCCCGTCGCCTCAACTTCATGTCCCAAGAACCTTAATGTCTGTGAGACCTGGCAGGCCCCGCTTGTTGTAGGGCCTGAAGGAGCCTGAAGGAGAGTTTAACTGCTAGAGAGGTTGTATCGTAGGTGTACTTGCCAGAGCCCTAAGTGGTCAGCAGCTAGTGGGGATGCCTTGGTCGAAGAATAACTCTTCCATTGGTTTACATTGAAGCTACCTGTGCCTCATGGAATTGCCAACGAAGACATCGTCTCTCGAAACCCTGGAGAGCTCTCTTGTAAGGTAAAGCAGAGCTCTTTCTGTACAGACTGTTATTTGAAAAAAAAAAAAAAAAAAGCTGGCTTGTGTCGCTGCTATTACACGTTATTAAATGCTTTAGGCTCCAAAGATTAAAATGTGAAAAAGTAATAAGGTTTTATTAAATAATAATTACTTCAGAGAGCGGTGTTGTACCTTACAGCGTGGGGACGTACTCGTGATGCTGAAGCAGGCAGAAAATAACTACTTCGAGTGCCAGAAGGGAGGCGGTACTGGCAGAGTTCACGCGTCTCAGGTGAAGATTATCACTCCTCTTGATGAGCATCTGAGAAGCAGAGCCGGCGTAAGGAATTAACATTGCACAGCCTTCATCCATACGTGGCAGCACATTCCACTGTTAATTATGTTTCATCCCTAGGTTTATTTTACTAGCATGGTTATTTTAACCAGAATAAAAATTTTAGCTTTTTATTCCCTTGGAATAAGTGACTTCTAGGAGAGTTGCTACTACCACTCTGAACACTTGATACACAGAATGACTGCTGTTGATTTTGTCTTTTTCATAGCATGCTGCCTTACAAGAGCCATGAACTTTCGAGTAGGAAAGCTGTTTGTTTTTTTTAAGTACCATAAACATGTTTACCGAAGTGGCAGACATTAGTTATCTAGCAGAATGGATAGTGATTTTAAAGGGAGTCCTATAAACGTTATATCTGACATTTTAAAAAGTACTGTCTTTTAAAGCATAAACTTAATATAAACCTCACTGCTCTAATTCTAGCTCATGAAGTAATGAACTGTAATCCAGCAACTGCAAATCACAGTGTGGGCCTAACAAATTTGCAGAGCCTTGGAAGATTCAGTGACTATTAGAGGTCATTTGTTTATCGAGAGAAATAGTGTTGAGCAATTTGTAGAGATGTATTTTTAAAAGAGCTTCTTAAATTTTTCAGTTAAATTTTCAGTTAATGTAGCATTTATGAAAAATAATACCCACCCATCATTCGACCCAAGTAAAATAGTTGGTTTGCCATTCGTCCTAATTATCATGATCTAATCCAATTCTTTCTTCTTAGAAGGCAGTTTGTCTTCTGAAGTTTTCTCAGAAAGGAAACGTTTACATTTGGGGGAGCAGAGACAGCAGTGTATTTAGCTAATTGCAGCTGGCATGTGAATACGCTTCAGTACAGCCTTGTCCGCCTGCCATTGCTGCCCTGCCTCTCTCAGAATCCACCGATGGGTGCAGTGGGACCTGTCCTGCCAGATTGGTGGTGATAGTGATGCTACTGGGGTTTGAGCCCAGGGCCTTTGCACTGAGCTACACCCCTGTGCCTTTCTAAAGTATTTTCTTTTGAGACAGGATCTTGCTAAATTGCCCAGGCTGGGCTTGAACTTACAATCCTCCTGCCTCAGCCTCCCAGAGTGCTGGGATTACAGGTGTGTACCACCACACCTGTAAAAGTTATAACTGTCCAGAGTTTTCCACTTTAAACATCACCTTCCTAACTTGTGCTGTACATGGAGAAATGTCCTGAAATGGCCATGTCATTATCTCTATTGGTGACAGTGAATTTTCCTTTAGGATTTTGGGCTGCTGGGTATTACTGCATTTCTTAGAAAAATAAAATTTAACTATTTGAAAGCCTCGGGCTGGGGATATAGCTCAGCTCAGTGGAGTAAGAGTTCACTCCCCAGTACCATAAAAAAAAAAAAAAAAGAAAGCCTCGTTTTTATGTAAATATCTCTAATATATTTCTCCATTGTGGTAAACACAGTGGTAAGCATCAAGTGCAGTGAAATCCTATAGATCGTGGGCAAAGGGGATCTGGCAGAGGGTGTGGTGGAGCTAAGAGGCCTGTGTGGCAGGAAGCTGGGGTTTGGCCCCCTTCCATCACCTGAGGCAATTATTTAACCCTCTCCACTTCACTGTTCAATGTGAAGTAATAACCCCACAGAGTTGTTTTTAGAATTCACACAAGATTCCATTTGTATAAAAAGTCCAGAAGGTACATCCATAGAGACCGGAAATAGGCTGTCTGGGGCGAGGAGAAAGCGCGCAGGCAGTGACTGCTGATGAACCCGTGATGAAAGCACCCTAGCCTCGGGTTGTACTGATGCTTAAGCAGTTCTGTGGATATACTAGAACCATGTGCATTGACTGGCTGGATTTTATTGTATGTGAATCAAATCTCAAAGATCCTTAAAAGAGTTAATGCATATAAACTGTTAGCTTTTCTTGGCTGTGACAAAATAACCTTATGAAAACAACTGGTGGCTCAGTTTTAGTTTACTTTGTCAGAGACTTCAGTCTGTGGGCGAGCTGCATTAGCCATCACGCCCTGACAGGGGGCCCGGACGGGGAGGGTCCAAGCGGATGCGCTGCAGGGCGGGGAGGGAGAGGGTGGGCCCTTACTCACAGAGCAGTGTCCGGTCAGGGGAGGGCACAGAGAAGCACTGGGGTGTGGCTGAGAGCACGAGAGTCACTGAGGGGAAGAGACGACGAGCACAGAGATCAGCCTTCACTCATGTTGCAGGTTTCCCTTTACTGATGAGTTGTTTCATTTTGTATTTAAATCGCCCAGGCTGGTCTTGAACTTGCACTCTTCCTGCCTCACCCTCCTAAGTGCTAGCCTTAACAGATGTGGACCAGTGTGCCCAGTGAGAGTTTTACGTTGTAACTCCAGATAACACCCTGAAGTCAGATTTGACGACGATGACAATGATAAGCTTGTCTTCTTGTGTAAAGAAACTAAGAGTAACAGCTGCTTGTCAGTAAGGCCCTTCCCCAATCTTCCCCTCTCCTCAGCCCACCGAGGCCGCTGGCTTTGGGTGGAGAATATTACATTCTCTTTGCTAATTTACTTAGAATAACTGCAGAATAAACCAATCAAGCCAAATAGAATATCCAGGCCAGGCATGGGAGGTAGCATTGCTTTCAAATTAGAGAAGCATTCAGTTAAGTGGTAATAAATGAAATGGATTTTATTTTTTGTGAATTATACATCTGTGGGAAGTCATTAGCTCCCTTCATTACAAATAGATAGAATATAAATTGCAGAACTTTCTTCTTTTCTCATCCTAATAAACATACAATTTTTAAGGCTCTGTTCATAAAGGTTTAATGCTGGCCACAGTAAGGAAAAAACTACCCTTGAAAGGAAAAGAGGTTTTAGAAAACCACTGTTTTGCCGGGCATGTGGTGTACACCTGTAATCTCAGCACTTGGGAGGCTGAGGCAAGAAGATCGCCATGTGTTTGAGGCCACCCTGGGCTACAGAGTGAACTCAAGGCCAGCCTGAACTCCACAGCAAGACCCTATCTCAAAAGAACCACTGCTTTGAGATAGAATAAGTACCACTGGTTTTTCTCTCTTTTTTAACATAAGGAGTTCCTTTTGGTTTTACTTTCTGGGAGAAAGCAAGCAAGGAAGAAATGGTGTGGGAACAATAGATGGACAGGTGCATGCGTGCGTGCTGGAGGTACTTAGAGTTATTTCTATCCTCCACGGCAAAAAACACGTTTCTTCTCATTTGCTCACCTGTATGTTTTCGTCTTGTAATTGTACCAAGAGAACTTTAATAAGGGAAACAAAGGACCGGTCTTTGTTATGGTTTGTATGTGAGTTATATCTAGATGTCCCCAAAGCCTCATGCACTCATGTTCAGAGGTGGCTGAATCTAGGGTGTGTGATAACTATATTAGTGCGCTGTTTGATTTAGCATAGTTCTGGGCATGGGTAATGGGAAGGCCCAACCCTGGGTGTGGCTGGCCCCATCCAGTTGCCTTGTAACCTGGATGGGGTACAAGTCAAAGGAGGGCTTTTTGCTGCTGCTGCTGCTGCTGCTGCTGCTGCTGCTGCTGCTGCTGCTTTTCTGCCTTCCCTGCCCTGAGTTGTTTCTCCTCTCCTCTGCTTGTCTACCGTGGCAGCTTGCCTTTGGAGCCAGCCAGTTATCGACTGAAATCTCTACAAACTATAAGCTGAAATAAACCTTTGCTCCTTTAAATCTTGAGTGTCAGATGCTTTGTCTTAGCAATGAGAAAAGTAACTAAGAGTTTCGGAGTACATAAACCCAATGTCTATCCTTTCACTTCATTTGCAGCCCTGTTTGGCCCCTAAGGATTCAAGCTCTGCTCAGAAGCCTGTTGACAGTAATATTCCTCATGCTGTTGTTCTTCATGATTTTCTAGCAGGTAAGGGCATAAATAATAACTTGATGGAGCCATAGAGTCCAGGAGCAAGACATCCTCCTGTGGTTAATCTTTCTTTTTTGTGCGTGTAGATCCTAGACTGGAGGCAGCACCTTCTCCAGTGTTCTGCCTTTAGGAAAGAGCACTGCACTCAGCCATTCCAGAGAGCTCAGTTGCATACACTTGCCTGGGGATAGGGGGACAATAGCAAATTAAACTTTTCTTTTTATCTTTTTGAGACAGGGTCTCACTATGCAGTTCAGGCTGGCCTTGAGCTCACTTTGTAGCCCAAGCTGGCCTCGAACTTGCAATGATCCTCCTGCCTCAGCTTCTTGAGTGCTGGGATTACAGGAGTGTACCATCAAGCCCATCCTAAACTTTTTTACTCTCTCAGAATACTGGGTACTAATTGATTTTGTAATAAAATTTCAAATCTAGTTGAATAAATGAAGTTCTCTTGTCCTAAACTGTCTTACCCATACTTATCTATGAGATCAAAATGCTTAATTTTAGTAACCATTTTTTATATACCATTCATATCCAAGACTACAAATAAACTTTTTTCCCCTTCAATGCTAGGGATTAAACCTAGGGCCTCGCACATGGTAGGCAAGTGGTTTATCACCGAGGTACATCACCAGCCCTGAAATAAACTATTTATTTATTTTATCCACTTGGTAAACTGTATTTTAGTGTGGATAAACTTACTTGCCAAAGAGCTATAGTACTGCCTTAGTATTTGAAGTTGCAATGATTTTCAGCCTGAATGAGAGTAGTGATAATAATATACCATGTCTATAAAGCCCTTTCATTCTCACTGTATATTCAACAAGAGATTTATGTTGGCACCAGTAAGACTCGTTGGCCAACATAATGGCCTTAAAAAATTATTCCCCATTTATCAATACATAGTAGATACAGCTAATTTGATCTTAGGAAAGGGAGCTCATAATGTCAAAATTCAAAACATTGGGCTGGGGATATAGCTCAGCAGCACAAGTGCCTGCCTGGCAAGCACAAGGTCCTGTGTTCAATCTCCAGTACTCCCCCCAAAAAATTCAAAACATTTCCTTTAACAAAGTCAATTTGACTGGCACAGTCTGTTTTCTAATCACTGGAACATCCACCGTAGTGGACAGAACTAAGTAGTGCCTTAGTGTCTACTTTAATCACATCTGCAACCAAGATTATTTCCCATATGTAACTGTACTGTGATATTACAGAGCAAGCTGATGACTTGAACCTCACATCTGGAGAAATTGTGTATCTTCTCGAAAAAATAGATACAGACTGGTACAGAGGGAAATGTAGAAATCAGACTGGTGTGTTTCCTTCCAGCTACGTGAAAGTGATCGTAAGTGGGCGGGGCTTATTTCATTTGGTGGTCTGCTGTGTGGCTCCAGTGTTACTTGTTGATGAGAAAAATAGCTACAAGCCTAATTCATTCTTTTTTTAATTAAGTTTATTGGTATATTTTAAATATACGTAATGAGCACTTTCATCATAGGGACTTTGTATATTACTTACCTCAATTCGGTTTTTCCCCATTCTTGAGTTCTAGTTCTCTTTCTTTCATTGATTCATTTGGAATTTAGAAAATTCAAAAATAAAGGCTGTGCTGGAGCTACAGCTCCATGGTACAGCACCTGCTTTGGAAGTACAAGATTATGAGTTTGATTTCTGATACCACAAAAAATTAAAAAATAAAGGCTTTGTTAAACTAGGTAATGATTAAGCATTATGATGTAATGTCTAATCTGTCTGGATTATAAAGTGAAAGGTTGCCACAGGTCAACTGGTGACTTAGACACTCTTAGAGGTTTGCTAAATGCTTAAGGATTTATGTTAATTCTTTGAAAACATTTAGTGAACACAGAAATGAAGTGGTACTAGGTTGTCCTGAAGGGAGTGTTCTCTGAAGTCCAGGCGCCACTGCTCGTGTTTTTGTAGTGCATTTATTTTTGCTTTCTTTGTATTCTCAGTATGAGAGAATACAAAAAATACAAAAATGCAAAAATCTCCATTTTTCAAAAAAACTCTTAATTTGGGAATACAAAAAAATACTTTTATTGAAGGTCCATTAGTGCTTTTCCACATAATTTGAAATCTGATTGCTAAAATAAATGTATTAAAGCATTAGGGTTCTGTAGGCTCTTGCAGCCTGAGCCGTGAGCACACCTGTGCTACACCCCAGGGACTGTGGGTCAGGAGGGTATGAGACCCCTTCAGACTTCTGCATGAGCAGAAAGCCTGTGACTCAGCCCTGCATAGAACCTACCGATACGGCAGAGCACCAGCAGCACTAGCTTATGTAGTGAGCATTAACAGCTTATTTGAGGGGAAAAAGAAAATAATTTTCCATTACATCAGAAATTTAAGAAACAAGTATAAGAAAATCTGTATTTTTAAGTAGAAATGAGTTTGAATCTCTTGGATAATGAGATATAGGTCTTAAAAATTATTTAATGTATATATGGCCCAATTCTTTGGAGAAATTCAACCACATTCTCTAAATTAATATTAAGAATGATGTTAGCTCTAGCATTCTTCCTCATTTTTCTTCTGCCCAATGTAGCAGTAGTTTTAAAAGCACAATTACCACCCTGAAATCAATCACATTGAATCTGCCACATTATTGGTATAAATGTTATTTCTAAGCCCACAAGTTTTAAAAAATTGTTTTAAAACTTCAAACTTGTAGAATTCATCAAGAGGGGCCCTGATTTATTTAATACAAATCTCATAGTCTTAAGTAGTTTTTCAGACTGCGTGCACATGGCCAGGAATTTCATTACAGCCCAGCTTTTCTGAGCCTTGTACATGAAGTGTGACAGAAAGTGCCTGCAAGTTAATAGGTGCTTATTTAGTATGAATTCCTTTCTCTCTTCCTTGTTAACACTGAAGGGGAAAAAATGTTCCTGAGTTATGGAAAGAAGCCACGAGTTTGGTCAGATTGTTTTATTTGGAAGTCAAGGAGGTATTGCAGAACCCCACCATCTCTCTGAGTAGTTGTGGTGGCACTGCTGTGTGGTAGCACGGATGCCTGATGGCTGCTTTCTTTCCTTTTGTTTTTTCTATCATGTTTTGAGACAGGATCTTGCTATGTCATCTGTAGTAGATTTGAACTCAGGATCCTCCTGCCTCTCAGCTTCCTGAGTGCTGGGATTGTAGACAAACACCTGCATTCCCAGCTTCATTTCTATTTTAAATCCTTTGCAGCTGAAGTCTTCAATTTGGAGATCATGGGAGAAAACCATCAGGGGTAGAATGGCACTAATACGCTTATTCTAGCTAAAAAGAGGATTTTTCTGTCCGTCCAAGGAGGGCTACATCACAAGCTGTAACTTATGTTCAGAACCCAAATTTAGGATTTCTTACTGCTTAGCATGTTTGTACTAATAGGTTTAAACCCTAACTTTACTGGCTGATTTCAGTCATGCATTTCCTAATTAACTTGGCCTTAACCTATTAAAAAGTGGTAAAAAAAAATACAGTTGTTACCATGGTTTTGTCTTTTACTAGGTTGATGTTCCAGAAGGAGGAAGTGGGAAAAGAGAATCTGTTTCACCTCATTGTGTTAATGAGTAAGTTTTTTCTTTTGCACAAAATACAAAGGAAGCAAGCAGGTAGATCATGAAGAATACTAAGCTTAAAACTTCTAATGTTCGATTACTCAGATCTTCAGTGCCTTTGTTTTGTTGATGGGGAAGTTCTATTATTATGATGATTATGATTATTGAGATAAGGTCTCACTATGTAGTTCAGGCTGGTCTTGACCTCACTAGGTAGCCCAGGCTGGACTCAAATTTATGGCAATCCTCCTGCCTCAGCCTCCTGAGTGCTGAGCTACAGGTGTGCACCATCATGCCCAACTGGGATGTTTGTTTGTTGGCAGTACTGGGGACTGAACCAGGACCTTTGCACTAAGGTACATCCCAATCTTTTTTTTTTCAAGACAAGAGTCTCACTAAATTGTCAAGGTAGGACTTGCCTCCCAGAGTGCTAGGATTACAGGCATGTACCACTATGCCTGGCTTCTCAGTGCCTTTTTAATTATGAAGAAAGCTTGACTTGTTTAAAAGTGAGTAAATTTCTGATGAAAATACAACTTGCTGATAGAAACCAACCTAAGCACTCTGCATGCAGCCTTGGGGAAAGTAGCCAAGTGGGGTCTGGCCTGATGTGTTCCACAGCCTGGCCTAACCCGGAGCAGAGCTGGTTTTGTCCCCAGTACATTTTAGTTCAGCCTTCTAGTGTTTTATCTACCAACAGATTTTTAGAAGATTCAACTATTTTTGTTACAGAAAATAAATCTCATAATAATGTGAATTCTGGGAAACTTCTAGATGGGACAAGGGTGCCACTCAGCGGTAGAGAGCATTTGCCTGCCGTGAATGAGGCAGCACAAAACAAAACAAAACAAAACCCTCCTAGACATTTTGTATTGTTCTGTTCTAAAGAGGAGCTGGGAGAAGTGAAGGAAGAATTAAGTTGAAGGGGTGCTCCTGTGTGTCTGAAGACCTTTGCATGAATTTATATACCTTCTTATGCATCCTTGTAACTCCTCTGTGATTTAAAACCCTGTCACAATGCAGCTTTATATTCTAGTTAAATGAGAAAGTTAATAGGATTCAGTACCTGGTGAAGACTGTAAACCTGTCTGGGAATAGGTCAAACAGAAGGAGATGCTCCCACGGGACTTTGAAAATAAATGCAAAGGTTATCACAAGTAAGAAAACTTCTGATGCCACAGCAGTTGGGTTTTATTTTGGGTTCAGTTTGTCCCTGTTTTAGGCAGCATGTACCACGGCAGCAGATGGAGTCCAAAGTGGCCTGAACAGCCGCTGACCCTCTGACCCACCTTAAGCCGGAGTGTGAGGGGAGCTAGGACCGGGTCCATCTCTCCAGGCAGTTGTCTTCAGCTTCTTGCTATTGGGACTTGCTTTGTGAAGTCTCAGAAGTTTGGTATTAAATCATCCCTTCTAGAGACAGAATTTCATATCTGCTTTTATGCTGTTTTCAGGCAAAATTGCAGCTCAGTTAAGAATTGTTCCAAGAAACAATGATGTTTTGTGTTTTGTTGTGTGAGATGGCCTCACTGTGTAGCCCACGCTGGCCTTGAGCTCCCAGCCATCCTTCTTCCCCAGCCTTCCCCATGCTGGAATTACAGGCCTGTGCTACCACACCCAGCAGAAGCAGACTATTTTAAAGAAGATCTCAGAATCAAAGCTGGGTGTGGTGACCCATGCCTGTAATCCCAACTCTAGGGAGTCTGAGGCAGGAAGATCACTAAGTCTGAGGCCAACCTAGGCTTACACAGTGAGTTCAGGTCAGCCTGAACTACATAGCAAGACCCTATCTCAATAAAAGCAGAACAATAGAGTAGGGAGGAAAGGAGGAGTTATTTTGTAAAGCAACAGTTAGGTAAAGGATTATGTGCTTTGAACAGCAAGTTTCTGCTTCCATCGCACCTTCTCTTGTGTGAAGCTACATATCTTGTTTTCCTACATATCTGGCTGGCTGGTTGGCTCAGCACATACTGTGCTTCTCCTCTGCAGAGCTGATGCCCTAGCAGGCTGCCCTGAATCTTGGGTGGGGGCGGTGCTCAGGGCCAGCTCTCCTTAGCGAATGCACTTACGACTGAAAGGGCTGAGAGTGGCCATGACTGCTGCCACCCAGGACACAGACACATAGCACCTGGGGAGATCTGGGAATGAAGTAAACAGCATCAAAAGACAGAAGTGGCAGTGTAAGCTGAGCACCCTCTGCATGCTCTGTGCCCTTGAGCCTCAGCCTTTTTGAGGAGATGTCACGTCTAAAACATCCTGTCCTTTACACATGTCACTCTTTGTAGAAAATTTTAAAATTATCCAAGTATACATCACTTCATAGTGTACACAGAGAAAACACTTATTGAAAGACTAAATGAAGGTTTTAAAACATTTTAAAAATTAGTACTAGAAAGCACTGATGATTGTTTTATGGAGTAAAGCATTGCCAGACTTGGGAACTGAAAATACAACCAACTAAAACCTTTTGTTTACAATAAATGTGTATGTGTGTGTGTTTATTCTCTAACCCACAAATATGTTCTTTGTTCAGAGACCCAAGATGTATTGCTCGGTTTGAATATATTGGAGATCAGAAGGATGAGTTAAGTTTCTCAGAGGGAGAAATCATTTTTCTTAAAGAGTATGTGAATGAGGAATGGGCCAGAGGAGAACTTGGAGACAGAACCGGGATCTTTCCCCTTAACTTCGTGGAGCTTGTTGAGGGTCATCCCGCCTCTGGGGCTGATGTTTTAAGTGAGTACAGAGAACATGGTTTTCGTTGTGCCCTAATTCAAGTAAACCAGTAACATGATGACCTTTATACTGTATAGCCACATTACTATGTTTTTTTAAAGTAAAAGGAAAAATTATTTCAGATGGTTACTTGTAGGGAGTAGTCATTATTATGATTCTCTTTCAAAGAGCTGGATTTGTTGTTTTGAATAATTAGCAACAGCTTCATATAAGAAATGGCAAGGGCTTTCAAACAGAAATGGCTGTGAAGTTTAGGTAACTAACTAGTGTGTCCCTTCATGGAGTAAACAGTCCTGGAGAGGGGTACAGGCAAGGAAGGAAGCATGGCTCAGGGTGGAGCCACAGACCTGCCTCACCCTGACTCACAGTCTTCTCTAATACTGCATGGCCTTTTCCTCTGACATTGTGACTTTTTTTTTTTTATGTAGGCACAAAGGTACCACTGAAAACCAAAAAAGAAGATTCTGGCTCAGATTCTCAGGTGGGCTGCTTGAGTGGATAACTGTAGAGACAACTAGGTTTAACCCCTGGGAAGAATATTATAATTACCAGAAAAAATAGTGTGAAATCACATTCCGACTTATATAGCACATGTTTACAGTGGTTGTGTTAGGTGGTTAACAGATTGTAAACAGAGTTCCAGAAAGACATGGGGCGGGGGAGAAAGACACGCAAGCCCTAGAAGACAGTGAGGCGGGAAGCTGGGCAAGGTGCCAGTTACTCAGGAGGCAAGGCCAAGGGCTGCTGAGCCCAGGAGCTCAGGGCTGTGGTGTCACATGCTGTCAGGTTCCGCACTGGTCAGGTATCAGTGTGGTCAGCTCCCCAGGAGCGGGCCTACCAGGTGGCTTTGCTGCCCAGCCCCTGCTCCAGGTGCAGCAACAGAACAAGACCTCATCTCTTTTTTAAAAAAAAAGTGGGGAAAGACACAGTTGGAGGTTTCATTAAAAAAGACATAATAAGTGGTTAATATTTTTAAAAATTTAAGCTCATTAGTAATCAAGGAAATACATGATGAAATAGCAATAAAAAGCCATTGAACCCACTCATTTAACAAGTCAGTACAACCCAACACTAATCAAGTAATAAGCTTGTAGCTGTAAAAAAAAGTGCAGGTTATTATTTATACACTGAGATGAGAAAGGGATAAAAAATGAGACAAGATTTTAGTCACATAGATGGTTGTAGTGATATTAACATAATAGGAAAGAAAATTGAAGTATCTATATCTGACCATTACTGGAAGAATGCTTCAAAGCTGTTAAAACCTAGATTTTATAAAGCGCCAGGTACAGGGACACATGCCTGGCTGAGGCAGAAGGATTGCAAGCTTCAGCTGAGCCTGGGCAACTTAGTGAGACTGTCTCAAGATAAAAAAAGGGCTGAGGATATAGTTCAGTGTGAAAGCCCTGGGTTCAATCCTGAAGACAAAACATATGCACGACCTTAAATTTATAACATAAATGTCATAGGAGAAAGGCAGAGAAAGGAGAATTCATTGTGTAGCATCAAAAAACTGGAAGGAAATACTGTATATTTAAATTGTGAACATTAAATTGCCTCTCAGAGCCAGGCATGATGGCACATGCCTATATTCTACCTGTATTCCTCAAGAGGCTGAGGCAGGAGGTTGCTGAGAGCTCGAGGTCAACTTAGGCTACAACAGTGAGTTTCAGGCCAGTCTGAGCTCCATAGCAACACCTTATCTCAAAAATAAATAAATTGCTTCTTTGTATAAGATCTTATACATAAGCAGGTTTTTTTCCCCCACTTCTTAATACATTTCTGAACACTCCAAATATTTGAGAATATTCGTATTACTTTTATAATGGTAAAGAAAAGACTTTATTAAAGTTTTTATGCTGTTTAACATGACTGCAGAAGTGTTGATGGTAATGGGAGTGTGGCAACTTCGTTGTTTCGGGAGGATGTATTTAGAGGAGTGAGCCTGGTGGGCTCTTATGTTTGTCAAAACATCACTTCCAACTGGGCTGTGCGTCTCTGAATTCTTTCATCCCCAACCACCGCTCAAGCCAAACAAAAACCAGACTGCCATAGTCCAAAAGGACATGTTTGTGTGATTGTCAACAGTCGAGGAGTGATAAGTTCCTGTCTTGAGAGTTGGTTACTGAAGTGCAGGTGCAAGGAGGCTCAGGCTAAGGTTTGTCATTTGCTTGTTTTCTGTTTTTGTTGTATAAGCCATGGATAATTGAGACTTTAGAGGATATGCCAGGCACAGTGCCAGCGTGATCTCATTTCATCTCGCAGCAGCCCTTACAGAGTGCTAGGGCTCTGAGATGAGCTGCCTAGTGTTGTGAAGCTAGGAGGTGGCCGAGCTGGGTCCAGAGCCTTCACCTGCCTGGCCCAAAGCCTTTGCTCTTACTGTTCTCCTCTGCTGCCTCCTGGGACTGCTTTTTCCTTTTTTAACCCGGTGCTGGGGACTGAACCCAGGGCCTCCAGCATGCTAGGCCAGTGCTCTGCTCCTGAGCTCCATCTCCAGCCCCTGCTAGAGCGTCTTCAGTGTGGGTTCCCATCCCATGGTGGCAGAGACCCTCTCAGAGAGCAGCCCTTCCTGATGTACCTGGGGTGCAAACATTCTTAGTGCTCCATCTTAGCAGCATGCCAGATCTGGGTAGTAATCCTCACGAGCACGTGAACTGCCCCTCAAACACGTAGAAGTGTGAATTTTTTTAAAGTGTAAGTTATTCAAGTCTAAGCTAGGGAATCTGATCATCTCTGAACCAAGTGAAGATGTGAGCATTAACAGACTGTCCACTGGCCCTCCCCGATTTAGATAAAGAGCCTCCCGAAAATTACCTGTCAAAATTTTTTCAGTGTCATAAACACGGTATGTAAGTATTTGATGCTTTTAAATAATTTTAATTCATATCATAGAATATAGTAAGGAAAAAGTTTCGGTTATGCATTATATATCCCTTAAAAACAGCAAAGCCACAAATTATGTCCCACTTGTCATCTGAAGTTATATTTCAAGGGAAAAGTTGTTGGAAACTTATTCCTGAAACTTGATAGTACCATAAAGTACTAGGTCATTTAAAGAAGCCTTTGGGCTTTGAAATCTTGTAAGTCCTTAGCTTTTATTCCTCACTATTTTTAAAGGTTTGTACAACACACAAAAAAACCTCATATTCTTACCAGATGTTGGCTCTGTGACAGGAGAACAGCCTTTCTGGAGAATGGTGCAGAGCTCTCCACAGCTTTACAGCTGAGACCAGTGATGACTTATCCTTCAGGCGGGGAGACCGGATCCTGATCCTCGAGCGGCTAGACTCCGACTGGTACCGGGGCCGACTGCGTGACCGGGAGGGGACCTTCCCGGCAGTGTTCGTGCAGCCCTGCTCAGGTAGGACGGCCACGGGGCCCCTGTTACCCAGAGGGGAGCTGGTGCCTCCAGAGCTGTGGGCTTTTCTCTTCCCTCAGCCTCACAGTTTGTGCTCCTGCATTGGAAATAACTGATTCATAAAGTTAGGCGAACTTCATTCATATACTGCTTTGTTAGAGTTACAGAAAGGAAAGTAAAATGCCTTCACTAAATAATGGCTAATTTTGTCCACTAAATGTATTTTGTATCTTATTTTCTACTAAGAGAGTATCCTTCATCATTTTGCAAGTTAAATAAGTTCAAAATTATTTAAAATGATGTTCTGAGGGTGGAAAGGGGTTTCTTAAAATACTTGATCAATGATACAGCCTGTTTCTTTCAATGTATTTGGATTTTTGGTGTCTTTGCAGCTGAGGCGAAAAGTATGTCTGCCACAACCCTGAAAGGGAGGAAGGCCAAAGCCTTGTATGACTTCCACGGGGAGAGTGAAGACGAGCTCTCCTTCAAGGTCAGAATGTGCATTTTTTTATATCTGCATTAAGCACTAGCGCTTTTGAAGTGTCTTCACTGACGGGTAGAATGTTTGGGTGGAATGTCAATTTCTGCCTCAGAATGAAGCGATCTCAGAGCCCAATTGTAAGGCAAGGCAGGAGAGAAGGTGATGAGGCGAGCCCGGCTGATAAATCACACGGTCCATCAGTCATTTAGGAACTGAGAGACATCCTTGGCCTAGCAGCCCCAGAGTCCTCAAAGTAAGTCCTTGTTCCTTCGCTTTATGCCATCAGCTCTCAGTGGTATGGCAGTTTTGGGTTCTCAGGAATGTGGGCACCTCACCCTGATGCAGGATGATCCTTACATGCCCTCGCTGCCTGCTGCTGCTGTTTGCCAGTGGAGCATTGTAGCCTGCTAAGACTATATTCTTGTCCACAAAAGCACTGACGAGCCAGGCGCAGTGGCACATGCCTGTTATGTCAGACTTGAGAGGCTGAGGCAAGAAGATCGATATGGTTTCAAGGCCAGCTTGGGCTACATAACAAGACGTGTCTAAAAAAGCACTGACCAAAGGTTGAGCTACTTTGGAAAGGTGTTTTTGAGTTTTTTTTTAAGAAGCCTAACATAGAATCCCAGTCTTACTTCACCAACAAAGTGCTTCTTGCAAAAGCCACAGTTCTGTTTGCTCGTCCACAGTTGGGCCACAGGCAGAGGAAGCACCCAGGGCAGTGCTGAGGCCTTGCTGGGGAATGGGCAGCTCAGCAGGAGCTGGGTCAGACGGTGCTCAGCAAGTGGCAGCGAGGTCACATCTCGAGGAGTAGTTGGCCAGCTGAGGCATAAAACATTGAGCACCAGCCAAGGTTCCCCTGGTGCGCAGCCCAGGGAGAAGAAGCGCACTGGTGGGTGCAGGTCTGCGGGGAGAGGAGGGTGAGGTGTGTCCGGTGCTGAGAACGCTTACTGTCTATATTAAAATGTCGTTTCTGTTATAAAAACAGCAAACGACAGATAGTGCTGACACCCTACCTGTTCACTGTGCAAAGTTAATCAGTAACCCTATATTATTTTCCTTAAAAAAAAAAAGGCTTGACCCCTAACATCCAAAAGTTTGAAAACTTTTGCCTTATTCCCTTTCAGTCTTGAGAGTGGCTGAAGTTACTCCTTTCCTTTACCTAAGATGGCACTGCAAGGGAAGAATCTGAATTGAGGCTTTCTGGGTGTCATTTTGGCCTTTTGCTTATATCAAGTTAAATAACAGGATTCTTAGTACCTCCAGAGAGCCGGCTGTCTTCATTTCCCAGAAGTAGACTCTTAACTGTGAAGATTTTTTGTTTTGGTTTCTGCTTTGGCAGCATTGCAGATTGAACCCAGGATCTTCACACTGAGCTACATCCTCAGCCCTTGTTAAAAAAAATTTTACTGTGAGACAGTCCCACTAAGTCATTAAACTGCCCTGGCTGGGCCCAAATTCCCAATCCTCCCTCCTCAGCCTTTCAGAGTACTGGGGACGACAGGCGTGTACCACCACACAGGCTTCTGGGGGTTTTTTGTTAAGGGACTTGGCCCAGGTTTCAGTAGTATTGGACATGAATATTTTATTATCCACAGAATGTTAGTAGGTAGAACTTCATTTTAAAAATAATTCTAGCCCCTGGAAACTGACCTGGTGGATGGGTATGGACCAGAGCTAAGAACACTAACTTGGGTCATCCACTGTGGTATAATTTAGGAACATACTTGTAACAGAAACCTTCAATAGCCGGAATTTATAGATCTTAGCAGAGCAAGTTAATGACATGTATTAATCAACATGTTTCCTCTCCATTTTCCATAAAGAAAAGTCTAAATCTAACCCACTTTCCCAGAGAGCAATGTACTGAGGCTGCAGAAAAAGTCTGTTTAACCTGATACAGATATTTTTCAGAGTAACCAGGATCATCTTGGAACATTGTAGAATCCTTTCCTGTGCTTTCATTCTTTTCTTTGGTTTTTCATTGTAGAACCCTAAACCCAGACTGTATGGAAATGATTAGGAAACCATAAAGAACAAAATGATAGCCGGGCACATTGGCACACCTCTGTAATCCCAGCTACCTTCAAGAGGCTGAGGCAGGAGGGTCATCTGCTAAAGGGATTATAATTTGCACAAGAGTGAAACACAGTCCTTCAAAGAACCCAATGAAGATAAGTGTTCTGAGTCAGGGTGAGCCTCGTAAGATAGGAAAAAATACAAACTTGCTACAGAGACCAGGCATGCATTGAATAAGCCAAGTGTCACAGAAGAAATACCACTATGTGTGAAAATCAATGCGAGTGCAAAACCCTCAGGACAAGTAATAAAGAGCAGATGTCGTGGGAGCCTTTCTCGGTGAACAGGGCCATGTCAAGGGTGACTGCAGAGCCGGGCAGGTAGAAGGACTAGTCCTGGACTCTCACGAGAATTGAGCTCTGGTCCTAGCACTCACTATACATGCAGTGCTGGAAAAGTTAAGAAATCAATCCGTTTCCTTTTCTTTAAAGTTCCGAAAACATCCATGAAATGAGGGTAATAACAGTAACCCCCTAGGACTGCAGTTCTGTTTGGACGTGAAGCGCATGCAGTAGGACGACACACGCTAAGGGCACCATGGCTCACTCTCATCTCAGTCCCTGCTTAAACGTCACTCGCAGTGGTGCCCTTTCCAGTGCCCCATAGGTGGTCAGCGCCGCGCTCTTGCCCCCTCTGCCAGCCTGGCCTCCCGCTCTAGAATGAGATGCTCACTCACTGTTTCCATGGCACCCAGGAGGGTGTCTGGCACAGAATAGTGCTCAGTAAGTTCTTGTTAGAGAAAGGGGAGAGAATGTGTGTATAGCTGACAGTTACTCAAGGGGGATCTTAGATTAGGAGTTGTCCATTTGGAAAATATAAACGATAAGCAGGAAAATAAAGTACAGCGAGGCTAACAGTGGCAGTTGTTTCTTTGCTGGTACTGGGGACTGAACTCGGGGTCTTCACAGTAAGTGACATACCCAGTCCTTTTTATTTTTTACTTTAAGTTGCCCATCCTGGGTTCAAACTTGGGATCTCCTGTCTCGGCCTCTCAGAATGCTAGGACTACAGTTGTGCTGGTGGGAATGCGGTTTGAGGAAAAGAAGCACACAAGCAAATGGTATCATTAAGTTCCGATTTTCTTTATGGTGTACGGTGATCCCTTGGTTCACAAACTTAATTCTTTCCACGATTCTGGCTGCAAAAAGAATTGCCTCAGAACTAAATGAAATGTCCCCGTAAGGTCAGCATTGAACCTACCCATTGAATTTGATTCTGCTCTCATCCAATTGGGTCTGCAACCAGAATCATGAAGAATTAAGTTTGTGAACCAAGGTACCCCTGTGTCATTTAATACTCTCTGCAACTGAAGATAGAGTTCTCTACAGAGAAGGTTATTCATGCTGTTAAGGGTGGGCGAGTCACCAGGCTTTTAATACTCAACAGAAACTAATAATTATTCCCAACTCCTGTCTTCCTACAGGCTGGAGATATCATATCAGAGCTGGAATCTGTAGATGATGACTGGATGAGTGGAGAACTAATGAGAAAATCTGGGATATTTCCCAAAAACTACGTTGAGTTTCTGCAAGTCAGCTAAGGGTGAAGAGGGACTGTTCTTTGGCACGAGAACTCACTTGAACTATCAACTTTGACTATCAGATATGTTTTTGCACTATTTTTTTAAACAGAAACATGTAAGGTATACATGGTACAGTAGAATTTCCTGAAAGCAGAAACTTGTAGATTCTGTGGTCAACTTTCGTTCAGAGAGAAGAGGTACACACGGGAAGCCGTGCGCTGGGGAACTACCGAGGGAAATGCGTAGCGGGCTCTGGGAGGCAGAGGGACCCGCCTGCGGGGAGGGCGTCCGGCGGCGGAGCGGCAGCCTGGGGAGGCGCACAAGCGGAAGTTGCTCTTGGACATCGGTCTTACTCAGCACAAATGAATTAACAGTGGTTCTTCATTTTTTAGTTTAAAGGGAGGACGTTTGGCATGCTACGTGCTGTAACTATCAGGACATGGCTGGTGGTCTAAATTTCGTTTTTGATACTCACATTAATTCTAACAGCTTGAGCACATTAGCCTCAGTGCCAGGGCAGACCCTTGCTTCCGGAGGGGAGTGGGTGAAGTATTTGGAGCATCGGCAAGCACACGATGAAGTCAGCTCACACTCACCAGATGCTCTTGTGTTACTGTTCACTATTCGCCCGAGGATTTGAAGGGGTTCGAAATCCAACGTGTCTCACTTAGAAAAACCCCAACCATCGCTGACACGCCTTCTAATACAACTAACCATTCCACGTATGTGCCATACATCTTCCCTCAGTGTATACATGTAACAGCACATCCTCTGATTCTGCAATCATTCCTTTGACAATTACTGGTACCCAAAGGAAAATTCATTTTCTTTGCATTACCCCAGTAATATGTGAAAGTTGTGTCTTGTTATAGTAGTACATTATAAATCTCATATAATATCTTAGAATACAGAGCAACTATTAAGATGAAAGATAGTTCCAAGACCCCACAACCCCTTTCTTTGCAATATAATCAGAGAGAAAAATAATTTGAGAGGACTGAAGGCTGGTACTTTTTTTCCCAGCTCGTCTCTGCAGTTATTAGAGTAAACAAGAAACCACTTCCCTGCCACGCATTGTTACACATCCCAAGCTTAAGATAAAAGTGGTTCTTTGATTGAATCAATTACAATTTACAGGCTCAAACCAAAAAGGTTGAAGACAATCTTCCAAACAGATCAATGGAATGAAATTTCATTGGAAATGTAAAATACTTTGCCAACAATGTTCATGACTTTCTTCTATTTTCAAGAAGAGTTTCCTATGCTGGGCCACTTTTTTAGCTTTTGCTGTTTATCCCCCATTGTCCAAAAAGCGAGGCAGCAGGTGATTCCAGCACAAGCTGCGCACCATGCGGGGTTCTGTAAGGAAGCAGTGTTTACTTTGTCCTTGACCAGAGCTCATCTCCCAGGTGCACGGTTACATTTGCTTTTAGAGCACAGGAGCTGTGTTTTCTATGTTTTGAGCAAAGAGAAGCGTGTAAAGAAAGTCCTTGTCGAATTTCTCTCAAAAGTAACTTCATGAGAAGTGGATGAAAGCATTACCTAACCTAAATGCTCATTTGCAGCAAGTTGAACATGAGCAGTAAGGGGCAGAGGTGTGGAGGGGACATGAGTTGTGTGTCTTCGCCTGTGTAGTTTTAACATCTTATATTGAAGATTCTGAAAACTTGTCTGTACTAGAGAAAAAAAAATCCCTAAGTGTTGACCTTCTGTAAGCAGAATAAGTGCAATAGTTGTAAATCTACTTGACACCATAGAAAACTGAACGGAAGTTCTCCAAGTCCCTTTCTGCAACTACACTGAAGGTTTTTGCAAGTGGGAGTGGTGTCCTGTGTCCCTTCGTGTCTCCAGCCTTTGTACTGTCCTGGGCAGGTGGCTGGGTGGCTGGGTGACGTCACGTTCAGCAGTGCTCTCTAGGTTGTACTCACTATGATCGCCCTTTAATTTGTGACAGAAGTCTATATTGAAATAAAATTCACAGTTACCATATTCTGTTTCACTCCTTCATGCTACTGTTTGCTGTTTATTTCCCACTGAAGCACAAATGTAGACAGTGAGGGTTGTAGGTACTTTCTTATTTGTGTATCGATTATGTGTGAGAGAAGACTCCCTATTTAAGGAAAAACATAATTTTTATGCCAGCGAAGCTCATAGGTAAGAAGGAATTTTATGTGAAAATTGATGTTGTTCATCCAAGCTTCCTTAAATTTTCTCTGAATCTCTTTGATTTGTTAAAACTGAAGACACCATTTAATATATTATAAAGCACTTAAAGTATATTTCTTCATAAGGTGTGCTTTATATGCTGGAGGGGTAATGCAGTATATCTGCCCTTGTGCTCATGGAAATCACAGGTCTGGAATTCAGACTGCATCTTTCAAAATGAAAGAAAGCAACAGATTTATTGATTTATGAAAACTAACATTTGAAGAAACTTTTTTCCTTAGGGTTATAAATCAGTACTTTTAACAGTCATTTTGTAGTTCTTACCCAATTTCTTGCACTTAGATATATGCAGTGTACTTAGGGGAAATAGTGATGGATGTTTGGACCAAGTGGATCTGTGGCCAGGCATAGTGGCCCAAGCTTGTAGTCCCAGCACTCAGGAGGCTGAGGCAGGCTTGCCACATATGCAAGGCCAGCCTGGGCTACATAATGAGTTTAAGGTTTCACCTGTAATCCCAGCACTTGGGAGGCTGAGGCAGGAGGATTGTTGCCAGTTCAAAACCAACCTGGGCTACAAAATGAGCTCAAGACCAGCCTGAACTGCATAGCGAGACCGTCTCAGAAAGACCCCCCAAAAAAGGTCAGCCTGAACTACATAATAAGACACTGTTTTTAAAAAAAAAGTTAAGTAGATCTGTCCATTTTGGTGTGATCATGATTCCGTGCCATTTTTTAATGACACTGAATGGATTCCTAGGCAGCGATTTTTTTTTTCCAGAACTAATGGGAAATCTCGTTACCTCTGCCTTTTTCCTTCACTATAATTACAAGGAAAAATTGAAAGGCTCAGCCGGAACAACAACACCACCTAGCGACCTCTTGGTGAACTGCAAGCTCTTTCCGCACTCCACAGAGGGTTGCATGGTGCCAGTGCCCACCCTGCACCTGCGGCTTAGTTGCTGACAGACCATACAGTACAGCCCAGCTCTCCCGAAGCCCAGTGCAGTTCTTCGCCCTTTTTATGCTAAAGCGATACTTTTTAGCAGTTAGACAAGCGGAGCTGATGTCTCGTGGACCTATAAAAGTTGCAACTTCTCATATAATTCTCAGATGGGAAAGACACAGAATGAATGAGAACGTTTCTCTTTCTAGAAGGTATCCCGTCAGCTTCTCGGTTTCATGTTGATGACGTGCATTGCTGTTGCGTAGAAGCTTCAGTGTGGATTGGCCCGTCGAGGTGCTTAGTTCATGTTCAGCAGGGGACGTCAGATCCACGCACAGGGTCTGCAGAGAGCTTGTGAACAGCGGGCAGCATCAGGTCCGAGTTGCGTGCAGAGAAGCACAAGACACTCTTGTCAGTGTTTTGGAATCTAAATTACCCCAAGCCTTGCTAAGGTGACACATTTATATTTTACAGTCTGGGACACATTCTGGGTGTTTTTAAAAGAATCAATTATGTGTGTACCATGGGTAGTTTATCTTTAAATACTGGTTCTCTCTGCTTTTTTTTTTTTTTAAGTACTGGGGATTGACTGCAAGGCCTCTGCACTGTCACATGCCCAGTCCTTTTATTTACTTTTCTTTTGGGAGATAGGGTCTCGATAAACTGCCCAGGCTAGACTTGAACTTGTGATCTTCCTGCCTCAGCCTCCCAGAGTGCTGGGATTATAGGCATGTACCTACCACCACACTCAGCTTGTCTGTCTACTTTTAACAAAAATTGATTTGTAATCTTAATGCTAGAATATCAGACTGTTTATTCATTACTAAATAAAAAGAATAGGCCAAGTATGCTGGCACATGCATTTAGTTCCAGCTACTCAGGTGGCTAATGCAGGAAGACCCTTTGGGCCCAGAAGCTCCAGGCCAGCCTGGACAGTATAGCGAGCCCCTTTCATCTGATAAATGCAAAAACACTACACTTATTTCTCCAGTAGTGTTGAAATACTTATTGGATAGAGAGTTGACTGGAAGACCAACGAGGGCCCAGCGAGGGCCACCACATTATTCTCCAGCTGTCCAGATGGCAGCAGCTGAGGCTGTTACTTCCTTAGCTGATATCATAGTTCTATAATCATGCCTACTTAGGAGGCTGAAACAGGAAGATTACACTTCAGAGCCAGCCTGCGCAACATAGCCACGCACACTCACACCCCCCACCCCCTGAAAGTCGTTACTTCCCAAAGGCTTCAGAGCATGTGGCTGACCCTTTAGTTCAGCAGTTTATCTAAGTCTGTACCAGGGAGACAAGGGTGTGCCTTCCTTAGATGTGGGAAAATGTCAGCACTATTAAAAGGTCAGCGCACAGTGACAAGAGCCACCTGCTTCCTCTGTACATACAGCATGCTCTGGGGGCAGATGAATGTGGGAGAGCGAAGCGGCCTGTGTCCTCACCGGGCTTTGGGGGCTGTGAGGAGGCCCGGACAGGCGCTACAGTGAAGGGTTGGGGTGAAGTTGGAGATGGGGCAGTGGAACGCTGGGCCTGTGGTGCTGTCCTGTGCAGCTGCCAGGGTCGGAGTGCTGGATGAATAGGCGGTCCCTAGATCATGTTGGACTTACTGACACAGAACAGACTATTTTGTGACAAGAATGAGAGTAGTGATGAGACCACATGAGAATTAGAGCTGGGCGTGGTGGTATATGCCTGTAATCCCGACACTGAGGAGGCTGAGGCAGGAGAATTGCCTCAAGTTTGAGGCCAGCCTGGAACTTGCATAGCAAGACCTTGTCTCAAAAAAACACAGAAAAAGAAAAAAGCTAAGCCCCTCAGGGAGAAGAGGACCAGGATCTCGTTGGAATAGGATTGCGGAGGACAGCTTTACACACTCACTGCCCACGGAGCCAGCAGCCAAATGGCGGGGACCTACCTGCAGAGAGCGAGCCTCCTCATCGCGGTTTGGCAGTGGGTGTCATCTGTCGAGCTCTCAACAGTCAGGACACTTATGGCCAGATCTGGCCATGTAATCCTGGAAGCGATGCCCAGGCCGCTAAGCCGTCTGTGCAGCCCATCCCCGAGAAGCCCGTGCCAGGCTGTGAGGCGCATGCAGGCTGCAGGGCTGAGTGCTCTGTGAAGCCCAGCTGTGCTGGGACAGACCCCAGGGCAGCAATCTGGGACCCGGGGCTGCTCATAGGCAGGTGCGCTACTGCAGGGCTGGGTTGTACCCCTCGCACCCACTGTCTAAACTGAGTCTGAGTTTTCACCAAATGCACAGACAGTGAGTAGATGATGCTGTGAGTTCTGACAGTTACACAGTCACATAACCATCCATGAGTACAGAGAACGTTTCCGTCACCTAGTCACATTTCCAATTTCTGTCCCCGTTGATTGGTTTTGCTTGGTGTTAAACCTTGTAAAAAATGGAGTCATCGAATATCTACTCATTCTGGCCTTTGCTCAGCATCAAAATGAAAACAAAACTCAACCATTAATTTTGCTGTAAGTACCTTTTGAAACCCAAGCTGAGTGAACCATTTTTGTTCCCTTTCACTACTGAGCATTACTACAGTTTAACATTAAAGGTGTTTATCCATTCTCCTATGAGGTGTTTTAGCGAACATAGCATTTCACTTTTTAGACATAACTGGGATCATTATCCCAATTCCGGCGTGATGGTGCATCCCTGGAGTCCCAGGTACAGTGGTATCTCAGTTCGTGAACTCTGTTTCTTGTACGTTCCGGAAAAGATGGCCGCATTCATATTTATGCAGCAAAGATGGCTGAGGTCGTGTTTGTCACCTGATGCAGAGTTTGCAAACAAAAACAAAATTTTGCCAAATGCTTGTTTGTGAACCAAATTGTTTGCAAACAAAAGTGTTTGTGAACCAAGGCACCACTGTGCTTAGGAGGCAGAGGCAGAGAAGGGTTGCACAACCCCAGCGCTCAGGGCCACCTGGGTGACCAGGATATCTTCTTTATTACAACTGAAATAATAATTAAGAGATATAATCAGCATGCAACAACAAACCACTCATGGGTGCAGCTGGATGTTCAGTCATGTTAAAGAATGGCTGAAATTTGCTGTGCTAACAGGGTTGTGGCTGCTTCCTTTTAAAGAATCATGTTAGAGATCGCTGTAATTTGGGTCTGAAGTGTCCCCAGCAGCCTGTGTGTTAATGGCTCGGTCCCAGCCTGTGGCCCTGTTACACCATGGAACCTTTAGGAGGGAGGTCAGGTCGCTAGAGGAGCTGGGGCCCCACCCTTCCTGGCTTTCTGTGGCCTGCTCTGCCACATGCTCCCGCCACAGTGCTCAGCCCTCATGGTAACAGGGCTGAACTAGCACCTGTGAGACCGTGAGCCACAATCAGCCTTTCCTCCGTGAAGGCTGGTTGTCCCAGCATTTTGTCACCGTGATGGAAAGCTGGCTAGCAGATACGGCTCTGGTAGTCGGGCTTGGTGCAGAGTAACTGGGCAGGAGAAGATGTCAAGAACGACACCGTGTCTTATTATATGTATTTATTGGTCCTGATGACAGAGCCCAGCGTCTTCACACTGAGCTGCATCCTCAGCCCCCTTCGTTTTCTTTTTCCTGAAACAGGATCTCGCTAGTTTGCCCAGTCTGAGTTGGAACTTGCCCTGCCCCAGCCCTCCGGAGAGCTGGGATCCACAGCCATGCACCACCACGCCTGGCAGTGCTTGCTGTATGTTAAAAGTTAGCCAGCTGCTGTTTCCTGGAGCCTGGCAGAAGGCGGGCCGTTTGGTCAGAAACACCGAACTGTTCTTGCAGCAAAATTAATGGCTGAGGCTTGTGTTCGTGTCCATTTCCCATTCCCGTAAGTCCCAAGGTGGCACAAAGGGCCCCTTATGTGGTGCGTGGTGGTACAGGACAGCGGCACTTTCTCCGCAAGTGAAAGCAAGCCCGCTTTTTTCCCCGGGGGAGACATTACCTCATCCTCAAGGTTGCTCACAGGATGCCAGCACAGCCCCGAGAAATGGCGCAGGCAGAGAGCCATCAAGGGGCTGTGTTCTTGGCATACACACTTAGCGAGAATGTGCAGGGACACACAGGGCCGGGCGGGGCCCCTCCTCGGCCTGACGCCTGAGGAAAGAGCTTGAATCTCTACGTGAATTGGCTCCTCTGATGGCCACTCTGGTGAATCCAGCCGACAAGGCTGGAACTGGAGCCACTCGGTTTGTCTCAGCCAGCATTTAGTGATGGCCATTGTCAGTCAGGCTCACAGTAGCCGCTGAAGCCAGCATGCTGCACTGACCCCGGTCATCCTCACCAGCTGAGCTCTCAGCCAGCCAGCTCTGACTAAGCCCTGGGGGCCCAGGGGTCTGCCCTATTGTAGGCACCATGAAGTATTCTAGGGCCAGACTATTATTCATTGTCATCCGTTCAAGAAAGTTTAAACTGATCTTCTAGCCTGTGATGTCACTGTCAGCGATTACATTAAAAATAAACTGGGTGTGTTGATGTATACCTATAATCCCCCAGCACTCAGGAGGCTGAGGCAGGAAGATTTCCTTGAGTTCAAGGTCAGTCTGCACTACACCCTAAGCACAGGGGGCCTAAGGGCCACCCAGCAAAATTCTGTCTCATAAAACTAAAAGGAAGGGCCAGGGATATAGCTCAATGGCACAAGTGCCTGCCTGGCAAGCACTAAGTTCGATTCCCGGTACCACCAAAAAAAAAGAGAAAAAGAAAATAGGAAAAACTCAAAAGAAAATTTAAAATAAACAGGCCAAAAAAGAAAACTGTGTTCAATAGAGAGCTATCTGTCTCATAGCATAGTTTTTTTCTTTACATGCAAAAACACAGTTCACAAGGAAAACGCCACCTGGGCTGTGGATTTGTTGTTAAATCTGACTTGTATCATCACCACGTGAGGGAGGTCCCAAGGCAGTATCACCAAACAGTTGTGGCTTCAGTTGCCATACGTGACGTGACGCATGGTCACGCAGACACAGGAGTCAGGCTGAATCAGACTGTGGGTCCGTATGTCTGTGACCATTCAGGCGGGAGCTGCTGTCGATGGTGGAGCGCAGCGGCTCAGGTTAAGACCAGCCTCTCTGCATGAGATTTCTTCATCATAGTGAGTGGACAGGAGTGACAAACCCAGCTGAAGGTCTTACGCATCATCACAGCTGCCACTTGAGGGAGGTAGTGACTTGGGATCAGGGGCCGTCCCAGCTGGGGGTAGTACTTCTCCTCGGGGGTACTGAACAGTGTCTGAAGACATTTCTGTCATGTCTGTTGTCATCTGTCTAGTGGTAGAGACCAGCGACATTGCTAAACATCCTACAGTATACGGGTCGGCTCGCAGCTGTGAATAATCGAGTATCAGTAGTGCCAGTGCTAAGGAACTGATCTAGGAACAGTTCTGCTTTTTCGCTAGATGCTGACATTGTTTTCCTCTAGTGCTACAAAATTTGTACCTTTCTCATCACTTCTTTCACACAGACCTTTTTTCGTATTATGAACCAAGAGACAGTGGAGATGATTTTCTTTGGTATGTGCATTGAACTTGGGGCCCTAACACCAAGCTACATCCCAGTCCTTCTATTTTTATTTTTGAGCTAGTCTCACTGAGTGGCCCAAGATGGGTTTAGGCTTGTGAGCCTCCTGCCTCAGCCTCCCAGAGTGCTGGGATTATAGGTGTGGGCCACAGTAGCTCCCTTAGCTGGATGCCTGTTGAATACTCAGCAGTGTCAGAGATATGTGAGTGGTGGGAAGCATGAACTATTCCTCAGCAGCGTCACTTCGGGCTCATTGCTGGGTGGCCCTTAGGTCAGAAGACACAGAACATGTTAGTTTCAAGAGCTCTTACTGCATGTCCAGAGTCAGTAGATGAGACCGGAAGAGCAGCATCGTGACCTCAAAATGTGACAGCAGCAGTATGACCATTTTCATACACTGGTTCTTCCTACCCAAGAACAAGGGGTATCTTTCCATTTCCTGATATCCTCTCTGATATCCTTTTTCAGAGTACTGTAGTTTTTCAATGTAAAGGTCTTTTACTTCATTAGAGTGAGTGATTCCTAGGTGTTTCATTTTTTGGATTCTATGGTAAAAGGTGTTGTTTCCCTAATTTCTCTCTCAGTGAGTTTGCTATTAGTGCACAGGAATGCTAGCGATAGTGGACATCCTTATCCTGTTCTTGATTTTAGAGTGGAAGCTTTCAGTTTTTGTCCATTTAGTCTTTTGGTTTCTCACAGATGGCTTTTATCACATTGAGATAAAGAACATCTATTCCAATTTTTTTTTTAATTATTATTATTTTTTGGTCGTTTTGAGACGGTCTCACTATGCAGTTTAGGCTGGCCTTGAGTTCACTTTGTAGCTTAGGCTGGTCTCAAACTCACAAGGATCCTCCTGCCTCAGCCTCCTGAGTTCTTGGATTACAGGCATGTGCCACCATACCTGGCACAATTTTTTTTTAATTATTTCAATTTTCTGTAGAGTCTATATCATGAATGGACATTGGACTTTATCAAAAGCTTTATCTGCATCTATTGAGATACTCATATTTGTCCTTGACTCTATTGATATGTGTATTTTTTTTTTTTGAGACAGGGTCTTACTGTATAGTTCAGCCTGCCCCTGAACTAATTACATAGTCCAGGCTGGCCTCAAACTGGCAGAAATCTTCCTGCCTCAGCCTCCCAATGGGGTATGAAATTTATTGATTTCCATATGTTGAATCATCCCTGAATCCCTGGGATGAACTCTGCTTGGTCATGGTGAATAATCTTCTTGATGATTTGCTGCATTCTATTGGCCAGTATCATACTAAGAATTTTTGTGTCTGTGTTCATGAGGGAGATTGGCTGGTAGTTCCTTTTTTGGTTGGATCCTTCCCTGGTTTTGGTATCAAGGTAATGCTTGCTTCCAGGAATGAATTTGGGAGTATTGCTTCCCTTTCAGTTTCATTGAAGAGGTTGAGAAACAGCAGCACAGGTATTCTCTAAATTTCTTACAGAATGCAGCAGTGAATTCTTCAGGGCCTGGACTTTTCTTTGTAGGTTCTTAATTACACTTTCAATTTCATTGATTGATAACTAGTTTCTGTAGAATTTTTATATCTTTTTGGTCATCCTTGATAATTCATATGTATCTAGGAATCTGCCTACTCTTTGCTTTCCATGTTATTAAATACAGGTTTTCAAAGTAAGCATTGATAATAGTCTGAACTTCAGAATCTGTGGTGATTTCACCCATTCCTAATTGCATAATTTGAGCTTTTTCTTTCCTTTTTTTTTTTTTTTTTGATAAGGATGGCTAAGAGTTTGTCAATTTTGTTTAATATTTCAAAGAACCAACTCTTCAATTCATTGATTCTTTGTATTGTTTTCTTAGTCTCCATTGCATTAATTTCTGCACTGATCTTTTAATTTCCTCCCTCATATGAGCTTTGGGCTTGACTTGCTCTTCTTTTTCTAGCAGCTTGAGGTTCAACATTAGATTATTTATTTGAGCTCATTGTTTTTCTGATATAGAATTTCACCACTATAAATTTCTCTTGTGTCCCATAAATTCTGGTATGTGTGTTAACATTGTTTGATCATAGAAATTATCTAATTTCTTCTTTTGACTTCACCTGTGACCCCACTGACTGTTCAAGAAGGTGTTATTTAATTTCTGTGTGTTTATAAAGTTTTTGTGGCTTCTTTTGCCATTTATTTCCAACTTTAGTGCACTGTGGTCTGATTACGTATGGGATAATCTCAGTTCCTTTGCATTTACTTGAGTGTGCCGGTATTTGGTGCATATATATTTATGTTATCTCTTCTTGGATTGTCCCCTCTGCAAAGATGTAGAGATCTTCTTTGTCTTTGTTAGTAAGTCCTGAAATTCAGTTTGTCTGCAAATAGAATAACTACCCTGTTTTTTTCGGGTTCTTGTCAGATGGGAGTATTGTTTTCCATCCTTTTGACTTACAGCCTTTGAATTTCTTTTTGAATCAAATGTTTCTTTCATGCAGCATGTTGTTGGACCTTCTTGAGTCATTCTACCAGTCTGTTTCTTTTGATTGGTAAATTGAAACCATTTACATTAATGGTTATAACTGATATATATTGATTTATCCTCACTGTGTCATTTTCCTGCATTGGTTCCCTTTTTGCCCCTTCTTTAATTACTTGCCTGGAAGATTCATTCTTTTCTGGGCTCATGGTGTTGTAGTCCTTGTTATCTCTTTCCAGAATGTCCTTCAGAACATTTTGTAGTGCTGGCTTGGTGGTCATGAATTTCTTCAGGTGTTCTTTGTGATGGAAGTATTTTATTTCTCCATCAATTCTGAAAGAGTTTTGCAGGGTACATCAGTCTGGGTTGGAGGTTGTTTTCTTTTAGGGCTTGACATACTTCACTCCAGGCTTTCCACTTGACATTTGTGTTGAGAAGTCTACTATGATTCTGATGGGCTATGCTTTATAGGTAATGTGTTTCTTTCCTCTAATAGCTTTTAATATTCTGTTCTGTTGAATTTCTGGAATCTTGACTATTATATGGCTTACTGTAGATTTTTTTTCATCATGGCTAATTTGAGTTCTATATGCCTCACTTGCTCACTTGTGTATGTCAAAATCTATTTCAATGCTTGGGAAGTTTCTGCCATTACTTTTTTTGTGTGTGTACTGGGAATTGAACTCAGGACCCTGTGCTTGCCAGGCAGGCACTTATGCCACTGAGCTATATCCCTGGCCCCTCTGCCATTACTTGTATGAACAGGTTTTTTATGTCATTTTTATTATCTGCTCCTTTTTCATTGACTCTGATCAGTTCTATGTTGTTCTTCTTTGCATCATTTAGCAGCCTTTGATTGCTTGTTATTGTTAAGAAATCTTTCCTTTTATTATTACTAACCACAATCCTGTCTTCCGTATCTCACATTGGCTTATTCTACTACATATACTTTCATGGGGGGGGTTTGGTACCAGGAATCTAACTCAGGACCTTGCACTTGCCAGGCAGGCGAAGTGCATACACTTTCAGTGGAATTTTTAGTCTCCTGGATATCTGTTTGAATCTGTATCATGGGTTCCATTTCTTTCCTCTGTTGGGAGTGTTCGTGGTTTTATTTTCCTAAGCTCCTATATTTTTGTTTATCTGTATCTGTTCTAGAGTCACTAACCATGTCTTTCATTATGATTACCATCTCTGCAGTTACCTAAGAAACTATTTCTGATTTGATTTTCTTCCAGAGCCTCATTCGTCTGCTTTATTAGTTCTGCTCTTACCACTTCTGAGAGTCCAGGTGGATGGCTATTGAATTATTCTACCTCATTGAACCCTGGGTTTGTCTTTGGTGAGCTAGAAGTTTATATCTTGCTGAAGTGTCTTCTCATTTTTTTTTTTCTTTCAGTTTAATTCCTGGGTTGATGCTTGTTAATTGCTTGTGGCAAGTAGCTTTATTGCTAGTATTTAAAACCCTTAGTAAATGAGTACTTCTCAGAGGTATCTTCCAGGTGTAATTGGCTTTTGCTTTTGAGTCTGTTGCAAGATCCTATCTCTTCAATTTATTGGGGACAAGAAGTTGCTGCCTATTTGACCTACCCCTGGTTCCTTGGCACTGGCCTATAATATTACTTATCACAATTAGAAAATCTCAGTCTTGGCACACCAGGAAGAGCAGTTGATAATTATGTCACTTTGGCTACAGTAGTACAATCAGGAATAACAGCATCAAACACAGCCTAGAAAATGACAAACTGTGGTAACTATTTGCCACGTTTAACCATATGAACTGTATTTGTGGTTATATAAGAAAATCTAAAACAAATCAGAATTGTATACAGTAAATATTGCCTTCAATTTGGCAATTTTACCTTCAGAGAAAATTTAGAAGCAAGTTGGTGGGGTGAACAGGGAAATAGAAGAGGAGGAAGAGATTAGAAGCAAGGTTCAAGGACAAAGGAAGATTACTCCAACTTTGGGAAACTGATGAAGGCAGGAGAGAAGGAATAAAAAGAACAGAACAAAGAAACTAGAAACAATGTTCACACTCATATAAAGACAAAAACAATCTAAAAAGAGTAACAAAACAAAAACAAAAAATGTCCACTTCAAGGTGTGTCTTTGCTGTAACTGGTAGACAGAGTGGGCAGATGGAGCCCAGTCCATGTTGATTAATCTTAGCAAGCCAGCTGTAGTTTTGCCCTGGGGTAGTGGATAACCCCAGGAAGTCTGCACCTTTAGTTTCACCAAAGTTCAGGCTGATTTCTGGCTGTGAGGCTAGAACCAGTTTGTTCAGCCTGCAATACTGTGTGCCTCTTGCAGGGGCCCCACTTCCTTGTTCCTCACGTTGCTATTTTCCAGCATCTGGACACCAAATTCGAGAGGCTGTTTTTCTATTCACCAGTCTGCTATCTTCCTGAAAATCCTCAGGTATTTGTCACAGTAACAGAAAGCTGACACACCCCACCATACCAAATCAAATTGAGGCTAGGCCTGCTACACCCTAGAACACCCGTTTTGCCTGGTGGACCAGGTCTGTTGAGTAAAGAAGCATGGTTTCAAGTAACCAAACCTCCAGGCTACGCTGGGCTTCCTTTAAGGGGCCAGAGGCTAAAAAGGTTGTCCTCAGTTGTCGGGATTAAGCATTGTGTCCACCCACGATGTCCCAAGAAGCCTTGGACTGGATGAACAGCCTTGAATCTTCTTGAGTTTGGTAGTGCTATCATAAAACCAGTCAGGTCTATGAGGCTGAGGATCTGACAGCATACATACCACCTTCTTCCGAGTGAAAACTTCAGAGAGCAGAGGCACTTGGGACTGAACTCCACACCCATACAGCAGTTCACTCCATTAGCACCTAACAGATGCCCCGAAAAGATCTCCTCACAAGCTTTGCACATATATTCTGCAAGCAGGTATGCATGGAACTCACGTTTAGCAGTGGAAGCCAGACCTGTATTCTCCACTACTACTACGGAGGCTGAGGCTCAGGCAGAAGGATCTCTGGACCCCTGGGGTTCCAGGCAAGCCTGGGTAACATACCGAGAACTCCCATCTCAAAAAAAAAAAAAAGTATCCTGAAACACTAGAACATTGAATTGGCCCTGAAAGGGGGCAGGGGACATGCAGTTATTCATATTTTATGCATTCTGAAAAATTTTTCCTGCGCTAAGGTTTTGGCTAGTTGAGTGCTTTATTTCCTCACTTATTGCAAGTATTGGCAAGTTTTTCTTCAAAGGACCTGGTGATATTTTAGGATTTGTGGGCCAAGAAACAAAACTAAGGATATTCATGCAAGCCACAAAAGGAAACAAACTTCAAAGTTTTAGTGAAATTAAAACCATGATTGTTTGGATTTTTTTTTTCAATTAGGCAAGCCTAAAAATGGAGTTTTTCACTGGAGAAGTGTGCTGATGCTTGATTTTGGTAGGGGTCCCAATTACTGATTTCCACTGTGGGGACAGCATGCCTCACGCAGGTCAAGATCAGAGCTCAGAGGTGGACACAGGTGCGTCATGCCCTCCTGTGAACAACTGGATTAGCCTGACTTCCACAGTGGTCATGCACTACATATTTAACAGAGATGTCCTTAAGACATCTTAAAGCACATACAACATGGAGGCTAAAACAGACTATGTATTTTACTCTGATTTTTAGTAAGCTTGGAAAAGTTAGTGATTACATAATCCAAATAGCAAATTTTTAGCTGCTGATGTTGACTTAAGGTATTTTATGTATTTCACTTTTGATGTCTTCTTGTAATGTCAGTTGAAACATCTGAGTGCTGTCTATGGCATTCAACTGTCCTTGTAGTGGGAAAAGCAGTAACTATTTAAAAGATGTGACTGTTTCTATAAATTATGCTTGGAGGTACTGAAATTGGAATTCACGTAATTTTCATACATATTTTCCAACGCTTTAAAAGTGGAAAAGTCATTCTCAGCTGGCTTTGGCTATCGTCTGCCAGCCCGCCGTACAGGAACAGACTACGATGCCAGGCACAGTAGTGCATACTTGTCACTCTAGCTGCTCAGGGGGACGAGGTAGGACCATGTGAGCCCAGGCGTCTGAGGCTGAACTAGGCAAAGTAGTTAAAGCCTCATTTCAAAAAAAGACTGAAGACCATCACATGTATGCTGAGGGCTACAACAAACCGCCAAAAGATCATTGGAAAATTCTGATAAACCAAAACGGGAACAGGAGAAACGCTACAATGTTAGAAAAACTCCAGTGCAAAAAGATTGGAAGCCAGGCAGTGGCACACACCCATAAATCCCAGCAACTAAGGAGGCTGAAGCAGAGGGAAACAAGAGGCTACAGGACATACTACCCAAATGAAAAGCACAATCCAGGGAGGGAACAGGACAAACACACAGGCAAGGGAAGGAATGGAAACTTGTACTTTTCTCATCTAAATTTAGTACCAGCAGAGGTAAGGTTATCAGGTGAGCAAGGGTGAGAAAAACTGCAAAGACTGGGCAAGGAGCACCGCACAGCGAGGGGCGTACATGCTCAGGTCAGTGGGCCAGTTTCCTCTAGCCAACTTCAGCTTCACCATGCAGGTGCCGAGTATCTTGGGTCCAGCTACCTGGGCACTCTGGCTGCTAGAAGCAAAAATATTTGGCTTTAAGAAAAATCAGGTTGAAATTTTTGTCTGGTACAATGCTGCTTGTGTTTCTTTCAGCTATCTCGATTTCCTCAAACCCTGAGAAGCCCCAATTTTCAGCCCTCACCCTAGAACAGTGCAGGCGAACCTATGGCATTTTTCTTTCAAGAGAAAAGTTAATGTGTGAGTTGTTTTCTCTCAACTAAAACCTTAGCGTTCAAGTTTAATTCCAGTGTTGGCACTTTGCCTGGGCCAACAAACTTTTAACAAGACTTCCAGATAGTTTAAGGACCATCAAAAGCCAGGTATGGTGGCACAGGCCTATAATCCCAGCACTCAGGATGATCGCTGAGTTGGAGGTCAGCCTAGGCTACAGACCTTGTCTTACACCAAAAACAAAAAACACATTAAGGCAGAAACACTGCCGCTTGTCCTCTGTCACACCAATACCCCACACCATGCTCCAAGCAAACAGCCAGAGCATCATCATGAGTGCCTCCACTCCACCTATGTAACATCTCCAGATCTCGGCACCGTAAAATGGCATGGCACCTTCTCAATTATACAACGGGTAAAATACATAAAAAAGCCCAAAACCCTTGTAATCCCAACACCTGAAAGGCTGGGGCAGCAGGATCAACATGCTCAGTCAGCCTCAACTATGGACTAGCATGATCCAGTGACAGAGAAAACAGACACCAGCATGCACAGATGATCAACAATGGAAACTTCTCACCTCAACTGTCTCAAACCAAACAGTTCAAAGCTATTCACCACCTACCATCAAATCAGTTATCCAACTCATCAAGCTACTAGCCTTAAAAAGAATGTTCAGAAGCCATCAGAAATAGCATTTTATTTATCACTATTAAAAATCTGGGTTTTACACAGACTCTTGGACCGGTGGTTCATATCCATCAGCTCGCTCAACTTTAGCTCCAGTCTCATCCCCAGTAGCTTTTCCAGAGCTGCTACCTTCACCGTGAAGCTCCATGAGTTTCCCCACTGAAAAGAAAAAGAAATTATTGTAATGTATTACGTCTTGAATCAGTGCTCTTCAACACAAGGGACAGAATGGAAAAAGCCATTATTTGGTCTCGTTTTTCTTTCATGAATCCTATGTCACTTACATTCAAACTTGGGCTTCTTCAGCATTTTCACTTTTCTGACGAAGACGTCATGAAGCGGGTAAATGGACTGGCAAGCCTTCTCTATGTCTTTCCCAATGCTGTCTGGAATCCTGCGGACAGTGGTTAAGTGAGTCTAAATAACAGTCTGGTTCCTACACACGAGGAGATGGGGTGCTTCTTTGGGGGTGGGTACTAGGGATGAAGAGGGAGCACAGCTACACCCCTGCAACGTTCTGAGGCAGAGTCTCCTGAGCGGCCCACGACCGTGTGATCCTCCTACTGCTACCTCCGAAGTAGCTGGGCTTACAGGCGTGGACCATCACACCCATCAAGCAATTTCCTTTCAATGGAAAGCCTTAGAATACATCTACACACTTAACCCTGACTTAACCCACAGAAATGCTCATTAATCTGAACTATTATGCCTTTTATAGATAAAGAACAGACTGAGTTATCAACTACCTGGCAAAATTAGTATCTAAATCGGAGTCCAGGACTTATGTCTTTTCCATTACATCCTCTCGGCCATGTGAATACTGCATGGGAACATCAGAAAAATGTAACAGTTATCAGTGGACATCAACTGGGACTGAAACATTTTTTTCATCACTTATTCCCATACATCACTATGGGAGGTTTTGCTATTCAGTATATTTTCTAATTAGAGCCAAAACATCTCCTGTCCTTTAAACCTCACTATCTGCTATACAACAACTATTCAAGAAATGATCAACAAAAAGATCACATTTACTTAGCAATTAATTTTCATTTAAAGGGATTTTTAATTGAGATTCACAGAAAAGATTTAAAGAGAGGTCTGATTCCACCTTGTCTCAGATGCATTCTTTCATCCAAGGGATAGTGAGCTGTTCAGAGTTGTACTGTGAAAGGAAGAGCACTTACAGTTTATTGACCACTTCCTTCAAGTCATTTGTCTGCACTTCTCGGGTCATGATTTCCATCATCTTCTTCCGGATTTGGCGGACCTGTTGGTGCTGCGCATAAGAGGTCTTCCGTATCTGATTGTTGCGTTTTTTAGTAAAGCCAACACAGAACAAACGAAGCAAATAACCATCGGTAGTCTTGACATCAACATGAGCTTCAATCATGGTCTAGATAGAAAGAGATACTGTCACTATAACAGATGTTAATGTTACCAAGAGTATTTTTAAATATACAATCCTATTTTCTTGTTTTTTTTTTCTCCCTAGCTAGTCCAGGCTGGTCTCAACTCCTAATGATCCCCCGCCTCACTCAGCCTCCCCAGTGCTGGAATTACAGGCTCGCACCACCACACCTGGCTTAGACGGTCCTATTATGTAGCCCAGGACGGCCTCAAACTAGCAACACAATGAGTGATCGGAAAACAGGCACACATCATCATGCCTAGCTTAATGTTAATATCCCTAACAATCTATCTACAGAACAGATTCTCACTACCCTAATATTCAACATAAAAATACCAAGTCCTCTCAACTGTCCCCCCTCCTCTAGGGGTCCTGTCACTGTTATCAACCGTCCCCACCTTCCTGTGTACAGTGCATGGAGGCCGCAGGAGCCTCCCACCAACACAAGAACCAGGCAAGACAAAGCAGGTTCTAAGAATGGATCCATGGGACTCTACAGTTTCAACATCTATGCTTATGACTTTGTCTTAAAATGCACATTATCAGCCAGGTGTGGTAGTGCACACCTTTCCCAGCCTTTGGGAGGCAAAGGCAGGAAGAGTGCCAGGAGTTCAGGGCCAGCCTGGGCTAGAAAGTGAGTTTGTTGATTCAAGGCCAGTCTGAATGGCACAGTGAAAGCCTGTCTCCAAAAAAAGGCAGAAAGAACAGGAACAGACCTTTAAAAAAATCCTATCCCTAGGATCATAAAAAGAAAAACATACATATTTCAATACTTCAATTATAACAAAATACATTCAAGAACACAACCATAAAACCTCAGAGGAATGTCAGAAAATGTAACGGTATAATCAGTTTGTATCATCTGGGACCGAAACATTTTGTCATCATTCATTCCCATACACAAAATACCAACAGAAGGTGAGTACAAAGACACATGCGAACCAACGCAATTCAAATGATGCTGTTCACAGAGTGCTTTCCATGTTGAGCACTGCGCTAATCATGTTTACATGCATTTTTTTATCCCAACTGAAATGATAATTTCCATTTTACAGATCAAGAAACCATGCTTAGCAAGCTTGAGTTACTTCCCAAGGAGCTAAGATTTCATGCCCAGCAGAGGCTTTGCCACTATTTAGCTCCATTACCCAAGGCGTCCAAGCAAGCACAAGCCCTGGGTACAATACCAGCCAAAAGAAGAGAATAAGCAAGCCAGCCCAAGCCTACCCTTCCACCATAAATTCACTGGGTTTTGAGATCCTCAGGCTAAAGACAGGCAAAACTCTGGTTCACCTAGCTCTAACAGGCCAAAAGCCTGTGATAATCCAATAAAAATCCTCACTTCAATTAAAATAGAATGCTGCTGCTTTTCAATGATAGATCAACTCGGGAGTGCCAAACCCAGAGAGACACTTTACACCAAGAGATCAGAGATTTTAAATGAATGAAATTCGTACCACTGCAGGACAGGTCCCTTCCACACCATACCGTCTTTGGTCACGCACCCCAAAACACTTCGCACTCTAAGGGAACCTTTCCTCTCACCTGCCATTTTTTGACCATGGAACACATTTTGTCACGGGTGAGATCCATGCCATGGAAGTTAGTCAGGCAGTTTTTGCCCTGAACATCTTCAGTAATTAGCTTGAATTTCCTAAAGGCAACTTCATCATTTTGCAGATCAGCAAGGCTCACTTCAAACACACGACCTTTGAGCCCATCAGATGCAATTTCTACAAAACAAGAATCCGGCCTTGTCAATAATAGGAATCACGTAAAACACAGACAAGCTTACAAGTGAGTTAAAATCAAGTTAATGGCAAATTATAAAGACCTTTACTTTTGCCACCAAACCCATCTAGACTACAGTGACTCAATGGCAATGTATGTTCCAAATTCCAGTTTCTTCAATTCTAAGAGCACTCTCTTAAAAAAATAAAAGCACTGTCTTGCTTCTCCATGTGTTGGAAGAACAAGCACTTCTGGTGCCTGACTTGCAAGGAAAAGCTGCCATGTTCACTCACCCACAAAACCAACAGTTGCCCAAGTTGCTGCAACACACACGCCCCAACCTAAGAAAAACACAGACTAGGTCCAAGATACTCACTGGTTCCTTGAGTTCTGGTGACTAGTGTTTTTCCAATATTCCTTATGTTGAACATCGCCGGCGCCTTCACATCATACCAGTCTTTTTTAGAAAATGGATCAACCCTTAATTAAAAAAAAAGCCTAAATTTCATTGCAAATGACGTATTGCTGTGATTTCTTAGTTTCCTTACGTTAAGTTAACAAAAGACGCTATGAACTGGCAACTTACTGCGGGAGTTACTTCCCTCCCAGAGGCGAGGACCGCAGATCTAGAGCTGCTCCTCCCCCTCTCACTGCCCAGACGCGAGCCTCCGAAATTAAAGGCCTCTCTCCACCCGCACCGGGTTACCCACTCCACCACGTCCTCCAGGAATCTGTACATCCTGTTAACTTTACTGGAGTTTACAGATATTAGCTGGTTACCGACACCCTCAATGGCTCCCGACAGCCTGTCAAAAGCACCCAGGTCCTGCTACAGGGGGTACTGGGTCCTGAACCGACACGGACTCCCTACTCTCCGAGTGACATCAAAAAGCCTATGTTCAGGCGACCCGCGAGTCCCCAGGGGGGACACGCCACAAGGGGCGAGTAGGAGCGGCCGAAAGGCTCACATGCTACGGACTCGCCGAGACGCAGCACCCCGTGGAGTCCGGCAGCCGCGGCCCCGGGTGCCTCACCATCCTCGCCCGCGCAATCCGACCTCATCCTCACCACAGGTGGCATGCCGCCATCGAGAACCCACTCGCTAACTCCAGCAGGACCCCAAAGAGCAGGGAACTATGGCAATCGGCACTTACACTTTCTTCTTGGCTCCCTTTTTGCCGCCCTTCGTAAGGCGCTTGTTCTTGCCTACCGCCATGGCGCTGCTCAGAGAGCCGAAAAGGCGGAAGTACAATTCGCGCGAGAACTTAGGCCTATGGGGCGGGGCGCGCCGTCTACGTGACCTTTCACCTTTCCCCTTCCTGCATGAAGAATATCGCGACAACAGCCGCTCGTCTGAGTGTGGCTGCGGCAGCTCCCTCGAGCGTCCGGAGGCCGCGCTCGTCGCTCCGCGGGCTTCCCGGGAGGCAGCGCTTGGAGACGCAGGCGCCGGCCGCCGGCGGAGTAGATTTAACTTTCCCTTACTCTGACGCAGTCACACTTGAGCTCTCTTCTCCTGGCACTCCAGAGGCTGAGGCGAGAGGATCGTGAGTTCAAGCTCAGCCTGGGCGACCCGAGACCCTGCGGCTCGCCAATCCCCCAGCAAGCTTTTAAATCGTTTTTTCTTAGTCATAAAGCTTAATTATAGTATAGGGGGAAAAAGAGCAACTTAAGTATATTTACTATGAAAACTAGATGTGGTGTAAGTTAAAAATAGCCTACTCTAAAAATGACCAAAAAGCCCCATTTCCAGTCAGATTATAAAGCGACATGCACCCAGCCAGCGTGGTGCCGCACGCCTGTCCTTGCGCTCTGGGAGGCTGAGGCAAGAAGATTCCTGGGAAGTTCTGGCCCACCATGAGTGATCTAGTAAGACCCCTGTCTCAAATATTAAAAAATTTAAGAGGGCTGAGGATGTAATTGAGTGCAAAGGCCCTGGGTTCAATCCACAGTATCGGGGGGAGCGGGGGGAAAGCAACAACAAACGGCTGATAATAAATTTAAGAAGCACAAGCTGTAAAGCTAAAAGCGCGCCATAAGCTCTGAGAGGGAAACAAATCTCAGAAACACCTAAAATGCTAACAAGGAACATCTGGGTGGATTTTTTTTACCCTCCCCCCACAAGACAGAATCTAGGCTCTGCTCCAGGCTAGGCTTAAATTTGGGATCTTTTTTTTTTTTGCCCTCGGTACTAGTGGGAGTTGAATCCAAGGCCTTTTGCATTGAGCTATGTGCCTCTGACCCCAACCGTTTTAACCTTTGGAACAGGCTCTGGCTGAGTCACAAAGCTGGGCTCAAACCTGTGATCTTCCTATCTCAATCTGCCATGTTTACCACGTTTTCAGTGCCACCATGATAAATAGGAAAGTCAGGGCTCAGCGGTAGGGAGCTTGTCTAGCACATGCTAGGCAAAGAAAAGACGTTCTTAGCTGGCCTGTTCCTTCCATCACCACCTTTATTTATTTAGCAGCGCTGAGCTTCTCCCCCATCTCCCTCACCACATTCTCCGCCCCCCAGGCATGACAGTTAAGAGTCACCTTGATGGTTTGGGGCTCTACCTAGGGCAGTGTTAGTGAACCTTTTAGGGCTTTCAGTGATAACAGCCTTGGTGGCATGGGTGCTGTAGGTTCACCACCACTGACCTACAGAGTTAGTAAAGCCACTTCTAGGCATCTGGGTGGGTCATGGAGGTGTGACTTTGGGGTCCATATCTGGTCTCTTCCGGGTTCCTCTCTGGCACTGTGCCCCTTGCTGAGCTTCCCAGTGGCCATGAACTAAGCAAGCATCTCTGCTCTGCCTGGCCTTGTGCCATGAGCCTTATACCTTGGAGCCAGCTGACCATAAACTGAACCTCTTGAAACTGTGAACCAAATTAAACACCTCCTTTAGTCGTGGACATTTTGTCCAGCAGTGGGAAAGATGACCAACACAACAGGGTATCCAAACATTAGCCATTTAGAAATTATTTACAATGCCCTGGACTGAACAATCTTCCCCAGCTTCCCTGTTCTTCCCTCGTGGGCAGGCACACACCTCTGCATTTTTAAATCAGCTCAGCTTCATTTCTTCTTTAAGTGGGAGCTTGGTTCCCCAGACAGAGAAACTCCCTTGGACCTGCTCCAGGGAGACCTAGTGCTACTGAGCTTGTTAGAAACTACAGTACAGTGACCAAGACCCTTCCTCACTGTGAGTGAGAGGGTGCAGATGACAGCCTTTGCTGTACTGTGCTGCTTCTCTTAGCACACAGTAGCCCCTTGAAATATTTGTTGAATAAATAAACGAGGTTAAATGACATCATTCATCTTTTGGACTTTTGTGGATCAGTTCAGATTTTCAGAATAATTTGAGGAACCATCTGGAATGCAATTTTAATGTCATCAAATTATGGAGTAAACCAGAAAACAATTGCCGTTTATTATCACATGTATGTTTCTATGTTAAGATGGGGTCTCACTACGTAGTTCAGGCTGGCCTTGAATTAGCTCTATAGCCCACTCACAGGCCTCACTCATGGTGCTTATCCTGGGTCAGCCTCCCTAGTGCTGGGATATGCCACCACGCCAAGCTAAAGGTCACCCCCAATAGAGGAGTAAACCAGTTTTATGAAAACAGTAGACCCTGTTTTTCTCATCTCATTGCAGACTGATGAAAACTAGTGACCAGTGCTTCTAAATGTAACAGCGAGTCTAATGAACTCTGTATATATTCTGTGACAGTAACAACCCTGACTGAGTCTACTCATAGGACACGTTCACCAGGTTAAAACTTTTCTGATGGAGGACGTTATAGACCCCAAGGTTCCACCTCCACAAGAGACCCCTCCCCAGAGGGAGCATTGTTGAAGTCAGCTTCCTCTAGTGTATCCAGTGGCGTGGGGGCGGGGGGTCTCAGAGGTCAATATTTTGCTGACCTTGCTCTACTAAATGATAGCAACCTCAGTTTATTTTAGTTACACTGAATAAGAGACGGAGTGTGAGACCAGCTTTTGGAGTCTCAGTCATTATCTACAAGTTTCCGATAGAGGGGCTCCTGCCTGTTTTCTCAGTGTTGTATTGGGAAGACGACTACCAGAGGCTTAAATAATTTAAACCACTTCTTATTGTTTGTTTAGAGAAGGGTCTTGTTATACTCCCCAGGCTGGCCTTGAGCATGCCGTCCTCTTGCCTCAGCCTCCTGTCTGCTGGGATTGCAGCCAGGTACTACCTTGCTGAAAGGTGCTGTTTGGCAGCTGAAGGCTGTGGGATTCAATCTCAAGGGGAAAAAAATTTCACATAGACTAAAATGGAACAGAAAAAATTGCAGATGTCTTGAATGCCTGGAGTCCTGAATTTGATTCCCATTGCCACAAAGAATAAAACAAATTTTTAAAAAGGAAAGGAAGGGGAAAATGTCACAATACATCAAACTTTCTAAGTGCTCTACCATTGAGGTATGTGCACCCCAACCCCACAGGGTGATACTTAAATTGGTAACTGATTTTTCTGAGTAACTTGAAAACTATGCTCCAGCTGAAATTCTCTTTTTCTCTCCTGAGACAACCACTTTTTTCTGTTCCGCTTCCTGTTTCTATGTTTCTCCTTCCCAGTATTTGCCAAAATGAGAAGCGGTTTGAAGTTAGTTAAGCCTCAGGTAGTTATCTTGACAATACAGTTCTGAGAAAAGAGGTAAGAGCTTTTATTAGATGTTGGCAATGGGAAAGAAAATGAACATTGTGGAAGCTCTGGCCTAGTAGCAGAATTGTTTGTATTATCTCTCTTAAATCTCATTTAAGCCTCGCAGTGATACTACAGGGTAGGGTTACTAATGAGGGAACAAGACTCGGTCATTAGTGATTTGCCCCTGGTTACACGGCTGAAGGTGCAGGATTAGTATTCAAACCCAGATTTGAGCACAAAGATGAAATGTTTTTTCTTACAAATTCTCAGGTGGTGCTGGCGCTGCTGATCTGGGGCCCCTCTTGGAAACCAGTGTTTATCATCTAGTACTGGGGTTCTGCTTGTGGTTTGGTTGGTTGGTATGATTTTTGATAGTGTTCCCGGATTCTGAGGTGCTGGAGTCTCTCCTCTTACAGGTGATTTCTAGGTTTTTTTCTGTCCCAAACAAAGAATTAAACAAAACAAGCAGAAACAGTGGCCATGTTTTACACTTACTATAGGTATTACTATAGGTAGGAAGAAAAGGCAGGGGTAGGGGAAAAACAGGCTTTGCATAGTATGTTTGAGCTAAGGAAAAAAAAGGGAGGAAAAAATAAAAATACATATCCCCACCAGACTGCAGGGCAGGCCCTTGTGTAGAGGGAGGCATGACAGCCTGCTCCTCAAGGCAACTGAAGGCCCTGGGTCTCTGACGCGGACTTCACACACTGGTCATCCCATCGAAGGCCTGCTCGAGTTCTTACAGGAAGTCCTCCTTCAGGGTTCTGAGACTCGTGTGCAGAGGTACTCTGGGGTCTTCATCACGCCTCCTTTCCCAGGCAACCCTAGCAAGCCCTACCTTCCTATCTCAGCGCTGGCATCAAACCCAGGGCCTTGTGTGTGGCAGACAAGCACTCTGTCACTGAGCTACAACACTGAGCTTTTCCTTTTAGGTGATGGTCAGTCCAGTGGAACAGATTTAATTATACTCACAGGCGATGTACAAGTGAACACATTTAATTATACTCACAGGTTCAAAAGGGGCTCCCTGCGTGCCACCTGTGTTGAGAACCAGATTTGGGTCAAGTGACAGAAGCTAGGGGAAGCGAAAGCTAGAGCCTGTGCCAGGGCTTCTGTGGGAAAGGAAGAGCAGGGGAAGCAACATGGGATGGGCTGGGCTGAAAATCTCAGTGTGGTCTTTAGTTGCTTTGTCCCTGGACGTGGGATACTTATGGCCTCCTACCATGTATGGGCAAATAGAAGAGATAGGTTCTGTACTGGGTATTTGTATACCACAGTATTTTGCTATCTTCAGGAATTGTCTAGCCCCAGGATGTTAAAACATCATTGACACAGAGGGGCATAGTGTAATCCAGGCACTCTAGAAAGTTAAAGTAGGAAGCAAAAATTTGAACCAAAAGCAAAATTTTAAAAAGGTCTGGGGAGCCAAGTATGGTGGTGCATGCTTGTAATCCCAGCACTTGGGAGGCTGAGGCAGGAGGATTGCCAGAGGTTCAAGGCTAGCCTGCACTACATAGTGAGTTCGAGGTCAGCCTGAACTGCATAGTGAGACCCTATCTTTAAAAATGAAAATGAAAGGAAGAAATAGTTCTACAGCAATAGTTGAAAACTTGGGCATGGTGGTGCATGCCTGTAATCCCAGCACTTGGGAGGCTGAGGCAGGAAGATTGCCATGAGTTGAAGGCCAGCCTAGGCTACCAAATGAGTTCAAGGCCAGCCTCCTGAACTACATGGCAAGACCTTGTCTCAAAAAAAAAAAAGAAAAAAAAACCCAAAACATTGAATAGCTAGGTCAAAGACCTAAAAGGTACTGTAATAGGAAGCTTGAGGAAATGCAACATATTAAATCTAACAGACAGATATGGGACTCTCTACTTAGCAGCAGAATGCACAACTTCTCATTGCTCTTTGAAGATTCTCCAGAATAGACCCATATGGTGAGCCATAAAATAAGCCCCAGTAAATGTCAGAAGATAGAAATAATACAAAGTACGTATCCCAATAAAAATGGGTTGATATTAGATATCAGTACTAGAAGGAATTTGGGGAAACTCACAAATAGGTTGAAATGAAGCGGTATGCTTCTAAATTCTTAAAGAGTTAAAGAAGGAATCAAAAAGGAAATTAGAGAATGTTTATAGATGAATGAAAAGTACAAAATTCCAAAAATTTAAGGGATAGCAAAGGCAGTACTTAGAAGGACATTTATAGCTGGAAATGCCAATATTAAGACAAAAAAAGCCAGGCTTGTGCCATTTCTGTTGGTCTGAGCCCGCTCCCTTTGATCCTACCTCCGTCTAATTTAACTTCATTAAACTGCAGTGGCAGGAGGTGAAAGGAGGCCTGAAGCCTGTGAGACCTTGACTCTGGGCGGCTTCCTTTCTATTCCTGTGGACCCCCGCTCCTGATACAGTGGTGCCTCGGTTCATGAACTTAATTCTTTCCATGATTCTGGTTGCAAACTGAACAGACTGGAACCAAATCGAATTCAGTGGTTAGGGTCCATGTTGACCTTCTAGGGAAATTTGATTCTGTTCTCCTCTGATTCAATTTGCGACCAGAATCGTGGAAAGTTCATGATCTGAGGTACCACTGTATTTTTTTTTTTAATTCACAAGGGTAAAACCCATGCCCCCCAAGGCACCAAAAAACAAAGGAGACAGACCACAAACTTCATAATGCATGCGAAACAGTGGACAGCCTCGGGTTTCTTTTCAGAAAAGCAAACATCAACCACCCTGTTGAGTCAGATAAGTAAATCATTTTATTCCCCCTAAATCCGAGGGAAAATCAACCTCTTCTTGGAAATAAGGTCGCTCCTTGTGTGGCAAGTTTTGCTTGCCGTGACCCACTTTTGAGCTGCTTACCCCAAATTAACATGACCTCTTTTCTCTTGTTCTTATTTTTCTTGGAATCTTTTTGGTGGCTCAAAAATTGTCTCAAAGAGATAGTAGTACATGATTACTTACAAAGAACCTTAAATCTAACCACATCCCTCTCCTATTGCTAACAGTTATCTACAGACCTGGCAGCCTGGATGAAATTGCCCAGAACATTGTCATCCTCTAGAATCAAATAGGCTCCCTGGAAGCAGTAGCCCTACAGTAAGCGCCACAGGGGATTGGGCCTCCCAACTGCTGAAAAAGGAAGATTATGTTTGTTTCTAAAACAATGTTCTGGCGGCCCTGAATCAAGGCCAGCAGTTTTCTGAAGCTGTTGGTTTCAAGCATGAGCCTAAAGTGGTATCTTTCTATGGGCTGTTGGCCATTTCAGAACTTTAGTAATGTAATGGTCAATTCATTAGAAAGAAACAAATAACTAAATAAATTTTACGAGAGGACTTCAAGATGGCGACCGGGTAGGCAGCAGAGAGAACCTCCCGGAGGAATGCCACTCAGACAAAGGAATATAGGAATATAGCAACATGTGAAGGACAGAAAGGAAAGAGCGTCAGCTTCGGAGGCCCACACTCACGGAAGCCTCCCGACTCGGCCAGGGGAGAGCGGAGTTCTGAGAGCTGGCCCAGGGCTGGAGAGGGGAGGGCACAGCCAGGAAAGGAGGCAATGGCGGTCGGGAGCAGTTGTCGAACCCAGTGTGAGGATGAGAAGTTACAACAGCCACTGGGGCAGAGTCCCCACCCTGCAGCAACCTTCCTAATCAGCGCCTGGAGAGTATCAATGCAACTAGTAAACAACCCACCACGCCCGGCTCTGCACCTGCCTTGAGGCGGTGGCCCCTGCCTCTCCGCTGGGTGAGCGGCTAACGGCAGAGAGCAGCGGAGAACCTCAGTGGCGAGCCGCGGCGGCTCCCAGGGATCCAACCAAGGAGCGGACGGGGGCTCCAGCACCGCAACGGGAGGGAGATGCAGATGCGGGTGGATTGCATGGCTCCACACCCTTCTCACTCCAACATCAGGCAGGAAGCACGAGCTGGGTTGCCAGGATTCAGCTCCCACCCTGAACTCTCTCTGGGAGCACCTTGAGTCTTGGCGGCTTGAGCAAGCATTGCCTGTTCCTGGCAACAATGGGACGAATCCACGGTCTCCAGGACTCACCCCAAACTATTAATGTGAGCACCAAGAGGGACTCCTTACAGCTTGCACGTGTGAACTTTGTGTGAACCCATAGCAACAAATTGGATGAAGGACAGCAGACTGGGAGTCTGAAAAACAACAACATACTCTATACAGCAGACCCGAGAAAATCCTCCAACCCATTCTAGAACTAATCTTTAAACTCAGTTCATACCCTGAACTAACAGTGAGAATAGGCCAGGGAGATTTCAAGCCCTTATACCAAGCATCATAAGTTTGTCCAATGCCCAGCTGCAAGGGGTGGGGAATGGTAATACTGTAGATCAGGAGGAGGGAGGAAGAGAAGAAAGGGCTTCCAGCATTGAGGCAACGGGACAAAGCCGAATGGATCACCGAGGGTGCCCCAACAGGGGCGTGTGCCCTGTGGCTGCTCCCACTGTGGGCCCTGCAGCTGCTTTGCTCTGGGCCCCGCGGCTGCTCCCGCTGTGGGCCCCGTGGCTGCTCCACAGTGGGCCCTGTACCTTCTCCCGCTGTGGGCCCCGTGCCTGCTCCTGCTGTGGGCCCCGCAGCTGCTCTGCTGTGGGCCCCACTGAGGGCGCCCCACGGACTAGACCCGCCTCCACCCATAGCAGGGCGACAGAGCGGAGCCAGGCGGTCCGCTGTGAGCATAGGTGCTTTTATACCTCCGACCATGGCAGTTTGTATACACCCATGTATGTTACAGTATAGTCTGAGGCAGCTATATCTCTTCCCAAGGCGAGAGTCCAGGGGTATAGATAAACCCAGAAATACAGTTATTATCACAGGGAAGATGACTGATTGAGTGGCAGGGCAACGGAGATGAGGGAGGAGAAAATTGAATGATCAAATGGACCATCACCTGTGTAACTGAGTAACAAATGTGAAGGTAACACTGTAGGACAGCATCCAGAGCTAATTCCCTTCTATATTCTCTGTAATTTTGTATTTCCTCAATCGTTTTAGTATTAACAGAAGTGAAAATAACTTTATATTATACAGCATCCAGTGCAAATTCCCTACTATCTTCTCTATAATTTGGTATTTCCTTTAATGTTTATGTGATAACTAATGTGAAGATAACATGTAATACAACATCCAGTGCTAATTCCCTACTACATTCTGTATAATTTTGTATTTTTGGTATTGTTTATGGCTTATTTTGGTTCGTATGTCTCCATTCTTTTGTCTTTAAAAATAAAAAATTAAAAAACATAAGAAAATTAAGAAATGAAACAATGTTCTGTGTCAGTCTAGAACAGTGAGCAATACAACCCAAAAGCTAGCTGACCACACTTCGAGGATCTTCCAGAAACTATCTGAGCCCCAGGGAGCCTGGTCAAACATCTAGAATTGGGTGTTGCTGAGGCTTGTAGTAGATGACCGCCCAGAGCTTCATGCACTCCTAGGTAGGGATTATGGGAGGTAGCTGAACCATGAGTGTGTAATGCTGGATTAGAATGCGAAGTGCTGGGATTAAGTGGATACTGGAAGGCGCATGCTGGGTGTAGCAGCACCAACCCAAAGGCAGGTAGCTGGAATGGAATATAAGGGAAAGGTGGGAGGCAGGCTGCTGTTTTGCTGCTACCGCTGCAGCCTTCTCCCTGCTCTACCGTGGGCCATTTCCCCTCTGTGGTGCCCCTCTGCCATCCACCCTGCCTTAGGGCCAGCCAACAATGGACTGAAACCTCTACAAACTGAGCAAAAATAAACTTTCCTCCTTTAACTTGTGAGTGTTGGGTATTTTGTCCCAGCAACAAGAAAGTAACTAAGACAGGCAGCCTGCTTATTTCCCTTGACAAGGCCTTATAGTCGTACTACTTGGACTATGCATGTTTAATCTCTTAGTCAAACTTGTTTCCTTCTGTGTAACAGCCATTAAAGTACAGATGATGGTCTGGGTCAATGATTAAAACCCACCTCCATATCTACAACTTGCCAAGAACTCCTTGGAGGAGGTGTTTGGCTCTCTGAGTCCCCGGATCAGGCAGGATGAGAGTTCCGTAGTCACCGCATAGGTAGGGCTGGCGCCCCTATGGAGTAGGGAACAGCAATGGGGGAATGGATGTTCCACCCTTAGCACCCCTGAAGGATTTTCAGGGACCGGGTCTCTTGGAGGCATAATAGAGATAGCATAGTTGGGGCTGTGGGACCACCAGTGCTCTACTCACTTGAACCTGGGCAAAACCCCAGGACCAACCTCCTGACCTTTGTCCTAAGACCCACTATCCAGAGGCAGAGATAAGAAAGACAGAGACCGCCCCCCCCCAGGCCCAGCTTAGAAGACTGACATCCCAAACCAAGGTGCATTGTGCCAGATTCTCTGGTATGACTTATAGTAACTTTTCTTCACGTGCAGCTAGCTGAAGGTTCATACACATGGACCACCTCTCGTACATCCAGTTGTAACCGTAAATTACGGGACAGGACATGCACAGTGGACACAGCTGACGTCACTCAGCACCCTGTTGAGCATGTTGTCAGTCATGCTCTGAAAGGCCCAGTGGGAGGCGCCCTACACCCAGTGCAACCTTTTAAATTCTTAAATCCAACATGTTCAGCACTCGGGCCATGTTCCTTTCTGCTAGTGTAAACCCCCTCACTCTGTGGGTACCTTTGCACAAATAAACTGCTTTTTCCTAGAAAAAAAGAAAAGCTGAATGTGGTGGTGCATGCCCCTAATCCCAACACTTGGGAGGCTGAGGCAGGAAGACTGACACAAGTTTGAGACCACCATGGGTTACATAGTGAGTTTAAGGCCAGCCTGAGGTACATAGTGAGAACCCTGCCTGGAAACACCAAAAAAAGCAAAAGAAAAATCAAGGAGAAATGGAGGTTGAAGGTGTAGCCCAGTGGTAGAGCATTTGTCTAGCACCTGGGAGACCCCGGGTTCAATTCCCAGCACCAGAAAAAAGAAAGAGACCTTTAATCAACAATTTAACCTCTCACTTTTAACTCTTTTTTTTTTTTTTTTTTTTGTACCAGGAATTGCACACAAGACTTTGTGCTTGCCAGGCAGGCACTGTGCCCCTGAGCTATCTCCCCATCCCTAACCTTTCACTTTAAAATACCAAAAAAACCAGGTTTGTTGGCACACACCTGTAATCCCAGTACTCCAGAGGCTGAGGCAGGAGGATCGTTGTGAGTTCGAGACCAGCCCGGGCTACAAAGTGAGCTCAAGGCCAGCCAGAAATGTACAGTAAGACCCTGTCTCAGAAAGATAAAAAAAAAAAAAAAAGCCAAAAAAATGCAGATGTGGTGGTGAATTCTTGTGATCCTAGCACTTGGGAGACTAAGGCAGACGGATCCCCAAAAGTTCAGGCAAGCCTGGGGTACAAAGTGAGCTCAAGTCCAGTCTGAAGTACATGGCAAGGCCCTGTCTCAAAAATAAAATGCTGAAAAAGGAAGGACAACTAAAGCAGAAAAAAAGAAATAAAAATTAGAAAATTAATGAAATAGGAAAAACGATAGAGAAATGAGAACAGAAGCTGGTCTTTTGGAAAAATTGGCAAAACTGACAAATATTTAGCTAGGCTGGCCATTTAAAAACAAAAAGAACCTCATACTATTAGACTCAGAAATGAAATAGGGGGAGAAATGAAATAGGAGACATTTGCTGACCTTACAGAAGTAAAAAGGCTTATAAAGGAATCCTACGAACAACCATATGCCAATAAATGAGATAATTTAGATGAAATGGGCACATTCCTGTAAAAAGGTAACCAAAACAGACATCAAAGCTGGGTGTGGTAACTCATGCCTGTAATCCCCGCACTTCAAAGGCTGAGGCAGGAGGATTGCTGGGAGATGGAGGCCAGCCTGGACTACATGGCAAAACACTATCTTAAAAAAAAGAAGAGACAAGCATCAGGGTTCAGGTCTCTGTCCAGATACAAAGCAAAAGCAAAAACAAGACAGAGGGAGAGGATATGACAATTTGAATATACACACAAAAATTAAAGATTCAATTAGCAATCTTTTTAAAAATTCTCTCTCACACACACACACACACACACACACACACATAAAGTAAAAAGAGCCAGATGGCTTCACTGGTGAATTCTACCAAACATTTAAAGGAGAACAATTAATAATACTCAGAAGCTCTTCCAAAAAATATAACAGGAGAAGATATTTCTTGATTCTCTAAAGCTAGTAATTCCCTAATAATGAAACCAAAGATACTAGAAAAAATAAAACTAAGAACAAATATGTCTTATGAATATGGATATAAAAATCTTTAAGAAAATTCTCACAGGCTGAACTCAACAATATATGTGATCAGGCTGCATGTGGTGACGCACACCTCTAATCCCAGCACTCAGGAGACTGAGGCAGGAGGATCTTTGCGAATTCAAGACCAGCCTGGGTTACAAAGTGAGTTCAAGGCCAGCCTGAATTACACAGCGAGACCCTGTCTCAAAAAGACAAAAAAAAAAAAAAAAAAAAAATATATATATATATATATATATATATATATATATATATATATGATGAGTTATAAACCATGACCAAGTGGGATATCTCCCAGGAAGCTGAGACTGGTTTAATACCCCAAAATCAATATCCTCCAATGCCTATAATAATGGAACATATTGAAATGTCCTCTCTTAAAATTCTTTTTCCTTGAACTTTTCTGGTTCACATGAATTTCATGCAAAAACTGAAAAAAATTCAATCTTCAGCATAAATGGGTTAACACAATAAAATAAAAGATCTAGACCTGTGGCGATATAACTCAGAGGTCGGGCACTTGCCTTGGCTATGTGAGGACCCTGGCCTGATCCCCAGCACCACAAAAGCCAAACAAACAAAAAACACATCCTCCCAGCAGATACCAAAATCCTAACACCTTTGCATGATAAAACTATTTCAGGCGCTGGGGATATAGCTCAGTGGAATAAAGCACTTGCCTAGCAAGCATAGGGTCCTGAGTTCGATCCCCAGTACCGCAAAAAAAAAAAAAAAAAAAAAAACTATTTCACAGACTAATCTACGGCAAATAAAAACTTACTGCTAGAAGATGGGATGCCTTTTTTCTAAGATGAGAAACAGGAAAATTGAGAGATACAGGTCCAGGAGTACAAACTTACAGTTATAAGGTGATTAAGTTCTGGGATCTAACATATGGCGCAGGACTATACAGTAACACTGTATTTTTTGTCTTTCTGAGACAGGGTTTTGCTCTGCAGTTCAGGCTGTCCTTGAGCTCACTTTGTGGCCTTGAACTTGCAATGATCGGCCTGCTCAGCCTCCCAAGTGCTAGGATTACAGGCATGTGCCACCATGCCCATAACACTATATTGTACGTGCCTGGAATTCATTAAGAGAGTAAAACTTTTTTTTTTTCTTTGAGGCAAGGTCTTGCTATGTAGTTCAGGCTGGCCTTGAGCTCTCTACATAGCTCACAGAACTCACAGTGATCCTCCTGCCTCATCCTCCAGAGTGCTGGGATTGCAGGCATGTGCAATGCCTTCCTCAAGAAAGTAAATCTCACCACACACACACAACAGTAGCTAGATGTGATGATGGTTTGTTTGTGATAGTCAACCATAGTGTAAACAAATCATCACTTTATATATCTACATATATATAATTTTGGTCAGTTATAGTTCAATAAATCTGGGAGGAAAAGATAATAATATCACCCTTACTACTTCTGTTCAACACAGTGGAGATTCTAGTCTGGGAAACTGGGCACTTGGAAGGAAGAAATAAAATTGTATTTGTTCACAGTTCACATGTTCACAGTTGACATGATCTTGAATATATAAAATTGAAATAAGTCCACCAAATATTTAGCTAGGTTGGCCATTAAAAAACAACAAAAAAAATTAGAGTTTTTATTTTGGAACAGCATGTTACTAACTCTTTAAATTTCCCAGGCTGAGCTCAGACTTACCGTCCTCTTGCCTCAGCCTCCCAGAATGCTGGGAATATTATTCAGCTATAAGAAATAATGAAATATTGATAATATGTCACAGATGAAAGTTTTCTGACCATTTTGCTAAGATGCAGAAGGCCATCTATTGTAATTCTATATATTTTTATAGTATTGGAACTTGAACCCAGGTTCTTATGCGTGCTAGCTATGTGCCGTACCACTGAGCTATTATCTCCTGACCTATGATTTTATTTATTGAAATACCCAGAGTTGACAGCTCCTTAAAGGCAGAAAACAGGTAAGTAGAGACTGGAGCAGAGGGCAAGTGGAGAAGGACCGGTGGACACGGGGTTTTCTTCGGGGGTGATGAAAGTGTTCAGAAACTGGACGGTAGTGTTTGCACAATACTGTGACTATATTAATATCACTAGTGGTGAATTTTACATTTGTGTATTTCACCACCGGTAAACCATATACGTGTCATTCAGGTTAATAAACAGATAAAGCTGTTTGGAGGGTACTGGGGGTTGAACTCATCTATATCCCCAACCCTTTTTTATATTTTGTTTTTAATTTGAAACAGGCTCTAAATTACTGAATTGTCCTGGCTAGGCTCAAACTTGTGATCATTCTGTCTCAGCCTCCTAGAGTACTGGGATTACAGTTATGTGCCACCACACACAGATAAAATAAAATGTTAACACTAATTAGTTACCACTAATTTCTCTCTTTCTTTCTTTCTTTTTTTCTTTTTTGTCTTTTTTAGGCAGGAGGTCCAGGAGTACAAACTTATAGTTATGTAAGTTTGGAGGGGCCTTGAACTCACTTTGTAGCTCAGGCTGTTCTCGAACTCACAATGATCCTCCCGCCTCAGCCTCCCAAGTGCTGGGATTACAGGCATGCACCACCACACCTGGCTACTAATTTCAACAATAAAATAAATTTAAATTATTTTTTCAGAAAAGCAAATTAGAACATTTTACTTCATATATGATACACCAATGCCAAAATAATGTACAGTTCAGAACTCCTGTGGTTGGCTATGAGTAGCCAAAGTAGAGTATTGAATGCGAAGCTAATACAATCAGAACTCTGCTTTAGGAAAACCAGCTGGGTTGTTTGTCTAATTTTTTGTTTTTGAGACAGGGTCTCCCTGTGTAATTCAGGCTGGCCTTGAACTTACTGTGTAGGGCAGAGTGGCCTTGAACTTACTGCAATCCTCCTGCCTCAGCCTTTGAAGTGCTGGGTGTACCAAAACCCCTAGCAAAACCATCTATTTTTTGAGGTTTTCTGTTTGTGGTGATACAGGGCCTTATACCTGCTAGGCAAATACTCCACCACTGAGCTACAACCCTGACCTTTCTTATTTTGAGACACTCTCATTACATTACCCAGAATGACTTCAAATTTATGATCCTCCTGTCTCAGCCTCTGGAGTAGTGGTGATTACAGGCATATGCCACCATACTGAGCGACTTTGTATTTCTTTAAGATGGATCTCATTGTATTACTGAGGCTGGTCTTGAATTCTTGGGGTCAAGCAGTCCTCTGGCCTCAGCCACCCAAGTAGCTGGGACTATGAGTGTCCAGCGTTTGGTTCCAGGAAAACCATCTGATTGGCAGGAGGTAGAGTGCAGGTACAAGATGCCTTTGTTTTATAGTTGCCTGAGCCCCTTGAAGACTTAGATCGGTGTTGGTGGGAAGGGAAGGAGAGCTGTGGGAGCACACGGTTGGTCCTTCCGTCTTCATTTATGCCCACTGCACCCACGCTCCTATTTCCACTGCAGCCAGAGTCGCCGGACCAGAAGTGCCCCTCTAGATGGGGCGTATCTAGAGCTTCCCTAAGAAAGACACCAGGCTGGGAAATACCAGATAGCCTAGGATGGTTTTTAAACAAGCCATTTGCTGTACGGTATTTGCTTTCTTAGCTTTGCCCAAGATATGTAGCAGCTGTCATTTATTGATCTTTTGTTAAGTGAACTACACGTACAGCATTTTCTGATTCACTCACGTTTGGTTTTTTTTATTTTTATTTTTTGTCTTTTTGAGACAGGGTCTCACTATGTAGTTCAGGCTGGTCTTGAGTTCATTTTGTAGCCCAGGCTGGCCTTAAACTCACAACCATCCTCCTGCCTCAGCCACCCAAGTGCTGGGATTACAGGCGTGTGCCACCACGCCCGGCATGATAGCTCACATTTGTACAACCTCCTGATGTATTATTTCTGTCTAATGTAGGGATAAGTAAATTGAGGTTCAAAGAGTTGCTCTGAAGAGTAAGATTACCTGGTGGACATCACACCTGACTCCAACGCTTGTGTGTTCACATAAGAAAGAAAAAGTTAAGATTGAAAAACGTGGCATTTGTGCCACCTTAATCATGCCTCTAATCCAATTTAAGCTCATCATACTCTTCACCCAGAATGGCCAGTGTACACTTACTGGTTTCCTGGAAATTGGGTTTGTTTTAGTTTTTGATTCATTTATTTTTGGATTTTTGAGAGAGGGCCTCCCTCTGTAGTCTAGGCTAGGCTTGAACTCACCATACAGCCCAGATTTTCCTTGGACTCAAGTGGATCCTCTTGCCTCAGCCTCCCAGGGACTGGAATACAAGTGTGCTACCACACGCAGCTACTTTCTGGAAGTTTGAATTTATTTGTTTTTATCAGTCCTTTGGAGAGTCACCAAAAACAAACAAACAAACAAAAAAACAAAACAGCCTTTCTGTACATCTCCTAAGAATGTCGAGCCTGTCACAGCACAGTCTGAGAAGGGTACAATTGAAGAGCAAGTCACACTTCTGAGGTTGGGTGTGAGAACCTTCAACAAAGCAGGATCTTTATTGTGCTGAGTATCAGAGGAGAGGTGGGAACTGAAACAGGAGACCAGAGGCAGGTGGGCAGGCGGGCAGGCGGGCAGGCGGGCAGGCGGGCAGGCGGGCGTTTGGCCGGGAGTCACTCCTGCTCCTCTGGGAACTCCGGTCAGGGCCCTCTGGGAGGAAGAGAAAAGATGCCCTCCTCGGGCCAGAGCCAGACAGGCTCAGACACCCAAACTGGAGAGCGAGCCTGTCTCACAAGAGATTATCGAGGTTTGTGTTGCCTTTTCTTTCATTCCCCTCTTGTTACCCCTGAGTCTGTGGGGAAAGCTTATTTGAAGGCTTCATCTGGCCTAACTGTGCCACGGGGAGACAAAAGAAGCCTCTGTCTGCCCGAATCCAGGGCTAAAAGACAGAGCGTTGGGGGTGTCCCTGATGTCAGCGTGGTGGCAGCAACACTAACGAGGAGTTATTCCCAAGGGGAAGGGGAAACTCGAGCTATTGAGAGGGGATAGAAGGGCACTTGAAACTGTCCATGACTGTCCCTGGTCACCAGCCGCCGCCCTGGAGTAGCAGATATGGACTTGTGTTGCACACCAGGCCCATCTTGTCTGTTCACCTTGGAGCAGTGTTTCTCAAACTGCAGGTCGCATCTACTAGGGGTTGTGAGATCAACTGTCAATCAGCACTTGCTTTAAATGAAATAGAATTAAAATGGCTGTACTTGGAGAAATTGTTTTGTGAGCTTTTAGTTATTAAAAACGTAACTGTGTGTAGATGTGTGTACCTTGGGTAACAAAATGTAGTTCCTACTCTGTTAGGCTTAGAAAGGTTGCAGAACCACTTCTTCATGTACATATTGAATGAAGTCAGTGAGCTCAAGTCAGGTTATCAAGTTATCAAGGGAGTCCTTAGATTTTTATTGAATTTTTTTTCATTTTGGAATTTTCATGCTCAGAGTTTGCCCTTTAACAATATTAAAGGTTATTTAAATAATAACCTTTAAAAGTTGTTTTGGGTGTGTCTGCGTAGGAATTGTGTGCTGTTTAGTTGTTCATGGCACTGAATATCTTTTGTTTCACCTGCCAGGAATGAAGACGCACACCTGCCAGTGGGGTTAGGTTCCTGGAAACAGTGGTCTTCGATGGGACTCAACTTCTTTAGCCTCTTTACTCCTTTCCAGAGTGGAAAGCTGGGCATGGTTGGCACACACCTATAATCCCAGCACTCAGGATGCTGAGACAGGAGGATCACCATGAGTTTGAGGCCAGCCTGGGATATGTTGTTTGTTTGTTTGTTTGTCTTTTGGAGACAGGGTTTCACTATGCAGCTAGGCTGGCATTGAACTCACTTTGTAGCCCAGGCTGGCCTCAATCTCCCAGCAAGCTGGACTATGTAGTGAAACCCTGTCTCAAAAACAAAACAAAACAAAAAACAAAACAAAAAAAAGAGTGGGAATCCAGCTGTACTTGATGGTGCCTGCATGTAATTCTAGCACCGTGGGAGGCTGAAGCAGGAGGACTGCAAGTTTGAGGCAAGCCTGAGCTCCTTAGCAATGTAATGAAACCCTGTCTCCAAAAGTAAAAAGGGCTGGGGAAGTACCTGTGTGCAAGGAAAATAAAGAAAAAGTAGAGAATACAGTGGTACATGCCTGTATTCTCAGCTATTCCAGAGGCTGAGGCAGAAGGAACCCAGGTTTGAGATCAACCAGGGAGTCTTAGCGAGAAGGTATCTCGAAGTATGTGTGGGGGTGTGACTCAGTGGTACAGCACATGTATACCATGCACAGGGGCCTGGGTTTAACTCCCAGTACCACACACACACACACACACAGAGGAAGGCTTTAACTTTTTCCTGTTGCAGGTGTGCCATAGTTCACACAGGCATGCCCAGGTGCAAGACACTGTGACCCTTCGTATGAAGGGTGTAATTCTTTAGACAATGAACAACTGCTCATCAATCTTTAATTTCTTGGCCCTGTAGTTGTATTGTAAGCAACAATGTCATTGTGTAATTTGGTCTTTGGCGGAGGGCTTTTTTGCTGAGATAGAATTTTACTTTGTAGTTCAGGCTGTCCTCCAACTCACAGTCTTCCTGCCTCAGCTTCCTAAGTGCTGGGCTTAGAGGCCACACTACCATGCCTGGCTCTCATTGTATAATTTACCTGTATTTCTGAGGTGGACAGGTCACAGTGTGTCTTCTCACTCCCTCTGCTCCCTTGAGTTCGAGTAATAAGTGTTTATATTGTTAATTTTGAACCTTAATCACACCAAATCATGTGTGACTGAACTGCTTCTTCTGCGCACACCATGTTGATTAACTTACATCCCAAGCACTTACCCTTGGTTTATGAGTTTGGCTTGTAAGCCAAGTACTCAGATATTTATGTCCTTCTAGATTACCATGGAAGGGTAACAGCCTCTCAGTTTGGGAGGGAAAAAAGAAAAGAAGAGTTCCTTACCAAATCATGAACAAGTAGGATATACACTGAGGCTTGAACCTAGGATCTTTGCACTGAGCTACACCTCCAACCCTTCTTATTCTGAAATGAGCTTGCAAAGTTGCTCAGGCTGGGCTCGAAGTTGTGATCCTCCTGCCTCATCTTCCTAGAGCACTGAGACTATAGGCACTACTGCTACCTCTGTAGTGAAACCAGCCAATTATCATTAATTATAGATAATTTAATGAAAAACTAAGAGAATCCTAGCCAAAGTAGAGTTAGTTCTTACTGAGTATAAATAGTCAACTCCCTGGTAATTATTCTACTTTGGATGACCACTGTTAAACCCTGACCAGGGATAGACTCAGAAGAGGGATGTGACCAACTGTGCCAGGTTTTTAGAAACACTGCCTCATTCCTAAAAGTGAGAAAGTCTCTTTCTCTGAATGTCAGTTAGGTCATGATACTAAAAATTTATGTTTTATGCTAAAAAATAAAAAATGTTTTATAATAAAATGTTTTATTATATAGCTAAGTGTAAATAATATTCTTAATTGACAGTGCACAGAAGGATAATGGAATAGAATAAGATATTTCAGTTCAATACCTAAAATTTCTGACAGTGTTGCTTCTTTAAAAAGTAGAGTAAGTGGAGGGAAGAACATGCAGTCGTCAGTCGCCCCAGCCCTACCTCTCAACTTCCTTGCTCTGTCCCATGATGCATTTCCTTATTGTTTGCGTATTACTTATGGAGTGAGTGGTTCTATTAATTATTAACAACCAAAGCATCTGATCTGATCTATTGCCTGTTAGTGCCCCTTGCTTCCACTGACTTTTCCCCAGCTGCTGGGGAAATGTTTTCTTTAACTCACTCAGTGTTTCCCGGTGTGGTCAGAGAACCTCCTGCAAAGTACCCACCACCAGAAATCCTCAAAAACTGCCAGGCACAGCATGGAGCCCTCAGCAGCTTGTCAGGATTACTGTACAATAGCAGCGGCTAGTGTCTCCAGCTAGGGGCCCCACTGCAGACTCGGGCCAGGTTTGAGAAGTGAGTTCTCTCCTGATGCAGACAGAATTCCTGGGCAGGCCGGGAGGAGCCTTGTGCAGAGTGCTGGCCTCATGTGAGCGAGGTCCCAGGTTCCCGGTTCCACCCCAGCACTGCAAAAAGAACACAGCTCCCAGGTGGCAAGGTCTTAGATCAGTTATTGAACTCTGCTTGGCTTCTGATCCCCCTTGACTAGGTTGCTGGAATAAACTTCTCATCCCGCAGTGCCCTTCTTGTTTGTGCTTCTGACCCCAGCTGAAAAGGGTACTTCCACACCTTTCCGGAGCTCCCACAGTCTTTCGCTGCCACCTGTTACAATTCCGGGCCCATTCCTTCATGAGCATTCAGTGCTTTCATGTTTCTTATTTATTTATTTTTTTTTTTTTAGACAAAATCTTACTACATAATTCAGGCTAAGCTCAAATTTGAGATCCTCCTGCCTCAGCCAGGTGAGTGCTGGGATTATAGGTGTATGCCACCACACCTGGATATTCATATTTATTTAAAGCAATTGCAAGAAGGAAATAAATCACCTAATGACCACTGGAAAAGATTTTAATAGGAACACCCATAATAGCGGATGACAACTTCTGTGACCATTTTCCTCCATTGGGTTAGGGGAATTTATAAGCTGTTAACTGTGTATGTTCTGCCTAAATGTCTAAAAGCATTTCAGATGCATACTGAATGATATTGAATTTAGTTTTAACTACAAAAGAGCTCAGAGAGAAAGAAGAAAATCAGAAAGGCTTATTTAAGGACAACTCTTACTAATTAAAATATGACTAGTAAATGCTGAGCAGATAAAGTTAATAAAACCTTTAATAAAATCTTCTGTTTTGTATAATAGCCTCTTGCAATCTGCATTATGTACATTTACAGATATAAAAAGAACTCAAAATATATTACTGTGTTCTTATATATTAACAGTGTGGGATTTAATTTCCTACCCATCAAAATATTTTTCCTTATAATTAATTATAAATTAGTTTCTCTTATTCTTGTAATGTACTCTTAAATTACTTTCTCGCTATAAAATCCTATGAACTATTCAGTACGTGTTAGGAAAACATTGTGCTGTCTCCATATTTCTAATTTTTTTTCCTGGTACCGTGTACTGAACTCAGGGCCTTTGCAGTAAGATATAGTAAATACCCATACCCATTCCCTCCCTTTTTTTCTTATTTTGTAACAAGGTCTCCCTAAATTGACTGGCCTGGGCTCAGACTTACCATCCCACCTCAGCCTTCTAGAGTGCTAGGATTACAGGTATGTGCCACTATGCTTGGTTTCTCCAAGGTTTTTTGTTTGTTTGTTTTTGGTTATAGTAGTTTTTGTGAGCAGTTTATCATCAAAATTTTTAAAACTTTTGTAAAAAAATGAAAAACTGACAAAACAAAAAAAATTTGTGCTTCAAAGAGCACTATAAAGAAAGTAAAAAGGAAAATAGAAAATATTTGCAAATCATACCACTAAGAGATTTGTACCCAAAAAATATAAAAAAATTTAAACTCAATAATAAAAGAAACATCCAGGACCAGGCATCATGCTGCATGGCTGTAATCCTAGCACTTGGGAGGCTGAGGCACAAGGGTTGCCACAAGTTCAAGGCCAGTTTGGGCTGTATAGTGAGTTCAAGGCTAACCTGAACTCATAGAAAGGCCCTGTTAAAAAAATAAAGCAAAAAAAACCCCAAAAAACAAAAGCCAAACAACCAAATTTAAAAATGGGAAAAGGATTTGAATATACATTTTCAAAAAATATATACCAATGTCTAGTAAGCACATAGAACAATGCTCAACATGATTAGTCATTTGGGGAGTGCAAATCAAAACCTTAATACCCACAAGGATGCACAGATATAATAAAGAGAAGAAAAGCAGATAATAACAGTTGTTCATAAAGATTCAGAAAAATTCAGAACCCGTAGACTGCTGATGGGAAAGCAAAATGGTGCAGTCGTTAGGGGAATCAAACAGGCAGTTCCTCCAGTGATTAAATTGTGCAACCTGGTGGTGCCACTCCTAGGTGTATGCCCAAGAGAATCCAAAACAAATGTTCATAGCCACATTATTCGTAACAACCAGAAAAGGGAGATGGTGGATCACTGTGCACACAGTCTGGAGATTTTATGTACCCTATATCCCTCCTGCCTTGAGCGCACACTGCCTTCTGCCCACCATGCCATGGACTGTTTCCCCTCTGTGGTGCCCCTCTGCCACGCCATCCTGTCTTGGAGCTAGCTTCCTGTGGGCTGAAACCTACAAACTGTGAGCTAAAATAAACTTTTCTTCCTTTAAACTGTGCATATCCAGTATTTTGTCCCAGCAATAAGAAAGTAACTAAGCCAGATTTTGGTACCAGAGAAGTGGGGTCATTGCTGTAACTATACCTGACTATGTGGTTCAGAAACCTTTGGAACTGGCCTGTAGGACAAGAAGCAGCCCTAGAATGCCATGAGCCATGTATGATGGGAGATTTTGGTTGGAGCTCAGAAGACCAAAATGTTGGCTGCAATGCAGTTGGAAAAGACCAGGCTCAAGAGGTTTCAATTCGGAACAAGGACTGCATTGACATTTGGACTCCAGACCATGTGTGTTATGCTCTGGCTGAAAATTTTTCTACATTTTGCTCATATCTGGAGACATTGCAGGAGAGTGAGACTAAGGCAAACAGACTAATGTGGCAGAAGAAATTTTAAGGCAGCCTAATTTGAGGTAGTGGGATGGTTCCTGTTGGGATCTTTTAGACAGCTATGCCTTGAGAATCAAGAGCAAACAGCCCAGCAAAATGATTTTGAAAGTTTTGAATTTGTCCAGAAAAGAAGCTTTCATAAAGTTACAGCTTGCAAAGATGGAGCAGAAAATTTTGTTGTTGAAGAGAATAGCACTAAAAAGCCATGTACTTTGGAACTGGACGGTAACTTGAGTGTATCACAAAAACCAGCAGAACTTCATCCTTTGCAGCTTCAAAATTGCAAAGGTGAAAGACTTTGCTCTGAGGTCAGAGCCCCAGAGTACCATTTTCCAGAATGGTCTAAGGAATGTGTTCCTTGGTACAGTGGTGCCTCAGTTCAGAAACACACTTCTTTTCCTGAACAATTTGGTTCAAAAACAGAACAGTTCAACAAAATTGTGCTTCCATTAGTGAACACTACATGGGGTGATGAACATGACCGCAGCCATCTTCTCCAGAATTATTGAACAAATTGAGCTTATGAACCAAGGTACCACTGTATTGGATTCATAGTACTCAGCAATCCAAGTACTGAACCTCTACAGCCAAGAGAGAAGGAAGTTTGCTTTAGCTATTGACAGACCTTGGTGTCACCCACAAGTTGCTGGTTTTAACCACATGCAGAATGCAAGAGTTGTAGGGTCAGGAAGGTTTCCACCCAGATTTTAGCCGGCCTGTGAGGCCAGGCAGTGTGCTGCTGAGAGGGCAGTGTGTGAAACTGTAAGTGTGAAGCTGACAATGCTGTGGAATCCCAAGGTCAAAGAAGGCAGGAATGTGGATCATTTTAGAAAAGTTGCAAAGAGTGAGCTCAAGAGAGAAGCATGAGGGCTGCAACCACTGATCATATGAGCGGGGTCACCCAACTGTTTGGAGTTCATATCTTGGTAGAGATTCCTCTAGATGCTGGACATGGAACTATAAACTTAGTATTTGCCCTGCTGGATTTTGGTCTTTCTTTGGTCTCATTCCTTTCTGTCTCCCTTTTTGTACTTTCCGGAATAGGAATGTTTTCTCTTGTGCAATTGTATGTTAGGAATATCTAACTTTCACTTTTACAGGGGCTTGCAGCTAAGAGTTTGCCTTAAATTTCAGAGGAGAATTTGGAGTTGGACTTTTCAGCAGTGTTGAAACTGTTAGGACTTTGGCGACTCTTACAGATGGACTAAATACCTTTTGCATAAAGGGATGTGCATAAGTCTCTGGGGTGCCAGGGGCTGAGTGTTATGGCTTATATCTGTATGTCCTTCCAAAGCCTCATGCTATCATGGGTAGAGTTTTTGAAGGGTGACTGGATCATAACTGTGTGAAACTGGGTCATGGATATGTGATACTGGATTAGTCTACAATGGGTTTATAACTGGGCATGATGCTTGAAGGTGAAGTCAGGTGAGAAGACGTGGTCACTGTGAGTGTAGCCTGCTGATTCTATGTATGTATGTATGTATGTATGTATGTATCTATCCCCCCTGCCTTGAGTGCTCTCCACCTCCTGCCTGCCCTGCCCTGCCATGGACTGTTTCTCATCTGCCATGTCATCCTACCTTAGGGCCAGTTGACTATGGTCTGAAATCTCTAAAACCTGTGAGCTAAAATAAACCTTTGCTTCCTTAAATTGTGGATGGCGTTTTGTCCCAGGAATGAGAAAGTAACTAAGATCGTGTCTTGGTTACTTTTCTCTCCTTGCTGAGACAAAATACCCAACACCCAAAATGAAGGAAGGAAAGGTTTATTTAGCTTACAGTTTGTGGAGGTTTCAGTCCATACTTGGCTGGTTCTGAGGCAGAGTGGCACATGGCAGAGGGCAAACTGTCCAGGGCAGCACAGCAAAAACAACCAGCAAAAGGGAGGAATGGCTGCAAGCAGCCTCCTCTCTTCCCTTACATTGTAAACAGCCTATCCCCACCCAGGGAGGCGTGTAGCTCTCACAGTCTCCGTGCCCTCCTCTTCCACAGGCTCAGGATGTGTACAAAGTAAGCACCCTGGCTTCCTTCTGAATCACTCAGCCAAACCTCTAGACTCCCCAAGTTGACACAATGTATCAACCATAACAATCGGTATATACATACAATGGAGTATTATGTCACAAAAAAGGGAAACAGCATAGGAATATGTAACACAAAGATGAATCTTAAGAAGTTGGTACTGAATAAAAGAAGCTGGACACAAAAGGAGAAAATCTATAGGGTTTGAAAACAGTGGTTGCCAGGAGTTGGGGGGAGAGGGAAGAATGAGAAGTGGCCTAATGGTTATGGGACTTCCTTTTGTGGTGATGAAAATGTTCTAAAGTTAGGTAATGGTGATGGCTAGCAGGATAACTAAATGATTAGCCCTAAATAAAAAATAATTAAGATGTATTATGGACATGGAGCAACTCCCTATAATGAATACAATACTATGTTCTGCTAATGTACTAATAAAACAAACTGAAAAATAAAATTTAAAAACATTGAACTATATGCTTTATAAGAATGAATCATATGATATGAGTTGTGATAGGTTTCCTGCCTGAGACCTGCCCAGTCCTCATGGTAAGAGTCCAATGCTGAGTTATAATGGTCCCCAGCTCCTTCTTCCCAGAGACCCTTGTAGTTTCTTCTTCCCAGTTGCCTTTGCCAAAGCCCACACAGGCCAACAGTGACCCAATCCCCCTTCAGCACATTATGCTGAGTAGCCTACGTCAGCTACCCTGGCCCCTCCCCTCGGAGTGTATATGAGCTCCAACCCTGTCCTTTGTCTTCAGAGAGCCAGCACAGCTGTCTGGGTGCTGACTCCCTCCATGCCTGCATTAAACTTTTATCTCCTGCTCTTTGTATCTCTCTCCTCCTCTGCATCGTGTTAGATTGAGTACCTAATTCTCAATCAAGTTGTACCTCACTTAAGAAGGCAAGTTTATTATATATCTTCTAAGCATCTATTACAGTGACAAAACTAATCCTAGAACTATCTTCAAAATTAAGATGAGAAATATATGGAAAAATAATAACAATGCTGAGTCATGTGCAAATTCACATTTTAGTTGCTGGACTATTTGCCCTATAACTTACGTGTATATACGCTTCTCCACAGTACTCTTCTCTGCGTTGAAATAATAACTACCTCAGGAGATCTCTGTAAATAACCTTGAGAAAGTAAAGGGTGCAATTAAAGTAATAGCCTATGTATTGCCGCAGGCTGGGGGTGGAGTCCCAGTCACCACTGGTCTTTAACTGCTCCATCCAATTTATTTCCAAAACATCAGGTTACTGAAGGAAGCAGGTGTAAATTACCATCCAGGGAGCACAATCTCTGTTTTTTAAAGTGATACTTTTAAAAAGAGAGATATTTCAAGCGCTTTAGATTCCCATTAAATTTCCCATTTATTTAAATTTGTCACCATTTCTTAGTAAGTGTAGATGAGAATCTCATAAAGATCAAATAACAGAAATATAAAGGAATCTCGGAAAAGATGCTAAGCCTCCTTGAAGACTGAGAAATAGAACATTAATACATCAAAATGAGGGCGTTTATATGCACATGTCCTTTTCCATGCTGGATATTACGCTAAGTTGCTCAGGCTGGGCTCACATTTGTGATCTTCCTGACTCAGCCGCCCGGAGTGCTGGGATTATAGGCATATGCCACCATGCCCAGCTCTATGATTCCAATTTAAACCTCTTAACCATCAGGAAATGTCACAGTTCTTACTGAAACCAAGATTGTATCTGAAATAATATGTTTTAACAGACTTCCTATTTCTCAATAGAGATTTATAAGATATTTGAAACAATTTTTTACAAAGATTAACTGTAAAACCAATGGCTTATAAAAAAAAAAACTTTGAGTTTCAATTAACTAGAAGCTCAAGCTGAACCACTGTCATGAAACTGAAAGTGGCATGAAATCTAGGCTGCCTTTTCAGAAAGGTGTTCAGGACTGAGGCAGGCAGCCTCTAAAGTGGTTCAGTGCCTGTGAGTAGTTCTGTGGGCTGGATCTAGTGATTCTTCTAAATAGAATCACTAGACAGTGATTGGCAGACCCAGCAGGGTATTACCCTAACATTACATTAAAAGAGATTTAGAGCTGGGTGCAGTAGCACAGCCCTGAAATCCCAGCGCTCTGGGAGGCTGAGCCAGGAGGACTGAGGCAGAGCCCAGCCTGGGGCAACTGGGCAAGGTAGCAATTTAGTGAGAACAAGTCTCCAAGTAAAAAAATAAAATGAAAAAAGGACCTGAATGTCAGAGTCACTCAGCTAACCGTCTCCAGAATGAGGTAATACATGTAAACTGTTGCATTTGGAGGTGATTTGTTCCTCAGTGGGTGGACCACATCCAGAGCATTTCTTCTGTGCGTGCTGGCTGCTGCCTCTGAGCAGTCTGAGAGTCTGGACGCCATCCCAGCCAGGCCGGGAAAGCTGCGAAGGGACCTAGTCATTCACAAAAGGAATCCCTGACGTTAGGGTGGAAAAAAAGTTTAGGGAGGACACACTAACCACTTCAAGCTGTCATCAGATTTTACAGAGGGCTGCTAGAAACCAAGAATTTAAGACGTAGGGAAGGATTAAATGGTCCGACCCCTCCATTTTGCAGATCAGAAAAGTAAGGCTCAGAGTCGGGGGCATCGCTCAGCTTAGCTCACACAGGCGCTGGCTGACCCGGAAGCCACCCCACGCGCGAGTCTGCATCCAGGCTGAAGTGCTCTCTGTGGGCCTGGGGCACAGAGACAAGCTGTGCAAGGCCTGCTGTAATTAGTTGTGAGAAAGAGCTTTCTGGCGGTTGAAGCTGTTCAAACATGAAGGGATTCAGTTCAAGGGATTTGGTGACAATTGAGCCACCAGGAAGCTGTGGACCAGCTGGTGCACGGGGTGGAGCAGGAAGTAATGCAGCTGACAGCCATGCGTTTTGATCCTGAGAGTCCAAATGTACTTGATCACAAAACTTCAATCCAATGACTTACGCCAAACTGTAACAAATGGCGTGCCTACCTTGTTCTTTTCATAGACACTTACAGTTTAAGGGAAAAAAATGAACTGGGCTGCTATGTACTGCCATGGGCTCTTGGGTGCCAGAAGTGGTTTAAAAACTGAGCTGGGAAAACTGCTTAACTAGACAGTACATTGACTCAAATTACTCCTAAACTGCCCATCAATTTTATTATTTAAAAAAATGTTTTTGTTGTTTTTGAGATAGGTCTCACTATGTAGTTCAGGCTGTGAAGTACACCTCAGACCTGCAGTGGTTTTCCTGCCTCAGCCTCCTGAGTCCCATGACAACAGGCTTGCCTGGGCCAGCCTGGGCTACGTGGGGAGTTCAAGCCCAGCCTGAACTACATAGTGAGACCTTATCTCAAAAAACAAAAAAGATTCAAAAGAATGTAAAGTAGACCAGTATTTTCCATGGCAGTAAGAATAGAATTCTACAATCTTAAAAACAAAACAAAATTCACTGTATGGAATTAAATGATGCATTTCTATTAAAGAATGGTAGAATGGAATGCAGGCCCAATAACCATTGTCGAAATGAGAGTAAAACTTTGAGAACAGTGTTTTGAAGGAAAGAAAAGGGATGAGAAGAGCCTATTTATTTAGATTTATATTCTTTATAGAAATAGGGAACCAGAGAGAAATACTCTGCAGGAAGCAGCATGGAGAACATATTATCTTATTTACACCCCAATGAATGGGCCTAGGACCTTGCGTCATCCCTGGAAACTCTACGTGTACTTCTCCACATGTACCGTCACAGCCCAGCCATAAGAAGGCATTTTACATAGAAAATACTTAGGCTATTGATAACCAAAGCAAATGATTTAAGTTTGGACTGACACTTGGCTGTTCATTTGTAGTGCACACTGGAAAAAGTAGGTAAAACCAACATTTTTCAGCCGGGCATGGTGGCGCACACCTGTAATCCTAGCACTCAAGAAGCTGAAACAAGAGGATCGTTGCTGGTTTGAGGCCAGCCTGGGCTACAAAGTGAGCTCAACGCCGGCCTGAACTGCATAGTGAGACCCTGTCTCAAAAAGACAAAAAAAAAGTTTTTTTTTCAGGTATAACGTACATTGCAGTTTGAACAAGTGAGGAATCAGACAGCCCCTGGGTATCGGTAAAAGTAGATATTTGCCTGAGGCAATGTGTCCAGAGGAAAGTTTTAAAATTCTTAACTATAGTTTATGTTTAATCAAGCTTTAAAAATATTTGTGTTTCATGAACCTTTGTAAAATTCCTTTATCTGACCTCAGCACTGACTCAGGAATTTTGAAAAAATCCAAACGATCTAAAATGCAAAGGTGGAACATCAAAATATCACTATATCTCATCAAATAGTTTAAAAATCAAAGATTAGCACATTCACTTAAAATTGCCACAGTTGGCTGGATGTGATGTCGTATGCCTGAAATCCTACCACTCTGGGAGGCTGAGGCAGGAGGATTGAAAGTTTGAGTTCACTCTGGGCAGTTTAGTGAGACTCTATAAAGACAGGTGGGGGTGGAGCTCAGTGTGAAGGTCCTGGGTTCAAACTCCAGTAACAAAAGAACTGAACACACAATTGAATATAAATATTATATATAATATATACATATATATCATTTTTTTGGTATTGGGAATTTAATCTAGGACCTCCTGTTTGCTAAGCATATACTATACCCACAGTGCTACCTTTTGTGGGTTTTTTTTTTTTGAGACAGGATCTTGCTCTAGTACAGGTTGGCCTTAAACTCACTATGTAACCTAGGCTGGCCTGGAATTTGAGTCAATCTTCCTGCCTCAGCCTCCCAGGTGCTGGGATTATAGTCATGCACTACCACACCTGGCTATCTTTTGTGTTCTAAGAAGGGTAGACAATCCTTGAGATGGGTATATTAGTGGTAACATTGGATTTTAATACATTTTAAATAACCTAATTAAATAATATTGCTAATCAGACACTTGGTATTGATTTAAATAGCTTACTGGATGAACTATCGAAGGAGAAATGTTGCTGTCACTATTTAGGGAAACTGAAAACAGTATACAGGTTTGTTATGGTATGCTTATTTGGGAGGAAATCTTTAGTTTTCTACATAGCAGCAGTATTGTATCATACCAGCAATACTGTATTCTCTTTGGAGCAGAAAATTTTATGAATATGGGAGAGATGAGGTTTTATCAATACCTCAAATTTCTTTAAGATCTGAAATCAAAGCTAATGATAAAGTAGAAGTACCTTTAATGGCTGGGGATATAGCTCAGTGGAATAAGCACCTGCCTAGCAAGTGCAGGGTCCTGAGTTCAATCCCCAGTACCGCCAAAAAAAAAAAGAAAAAGGAAGTACCTTTAAATAAAAAGAGGTAAATAATTTTAATGAAATACCTATTTAATGTTTTCTTGCTAAGAGACGCTTTATTGCAAAACACACATTGGCACAGAGTGTAAAGTGTGCACGACTTGGTGTGTGCTACTCCCGGTGGCCTCGGGTGCCCTCTGAGGCAGCTCCTGTCTGCTTTGGTGCCCAGCATTCACTCGCTTCTCCCCAAAACCCCATGTCTGTGACTCCATCCCTCCAAGGTTTCATCCCCAAAACCAGAGGAGGCATCGCAAGCCTAGCTGCGCAAGGAGGGGGCAGCAGTGGCGTCACTCTCTGAAGGGAATTGGGAGAAAATACACAGGCAGAGGCTGACTCAGAGTCAGCTGCAGCTCCCCTGGGAATTTATGAGAAATTCCCTCCCACAGCTGCTCCTGGGAGTCCCTTCTTAGCATCCGCCCACCCCCTGACAGGGCCAGAGCTGACAGGGCCAGAGCCAGGAGCAGACGCAGCTGGCCCGACAGAGGACAGGGCTGTCTGCAAGAGACCGCCCACGAGGATCAGGGCTGAGGGCTGGGGCACTGAAAGAGGGCCTGAAGCCAGGGGCACCGGACATTTACTGACCGTGTGTCCACACACACACACACACTCTGGGTGCCTCCTGCAGGGGCACGGCTGTCACCTGGGGTTTCTACCTCCTGGCCGGGGGCCCCATGCCCTGTCGTACACGTCCTCTTACCTGTGCTGGTGAAGCATGTCCTTCAATAGCTTTTAAGCACAGATACGTGGCAAATAAGATAGATAGGTATTTCTTTTACTTTGTTTTCCCCTTTTTTTGTGTGGTGCTGGGGACTGACCCTAGGACCTTGTGCATACACACACACACACACACACACACATTTGGGGGCTGCTGGGAATCAAGCCTGATGTTTTACATGCTAGGCACATAAGCACTGAGATCTGCCTGCAGCCCCAGCTGTTTGTTGTTGTTATTGTTTTTAAGACAGAGTCTCACTTTGTGGGTCAGGCTGGCTTTGAGCTCACTATGTTGCCCAGGGTGACCTCGAATTCGAAGTGATCTTCCTGCCTCAGTCTCCTGCGTGCTGGGATTGCAGGTATGTGCCACCATACCCGGATGCTCCAGTTTTTAAAGTCTTGAGTATCTAAATATATCTTTGTTTAATGCCCCCTGCACTTTTTTCATACTGGGGATTGAACCCAGGATTTCACACACACTATGAAAACCCTCTACCACTGAGTTGCATTTCACCCCCTATTTATTTATTTATTTATTTTTAAATTATTATAATTTTTTTTTAGGCAAGGTTTCAGTATATTTCCCAGACTGGCATTGAACTTCTGAGGTCAAGCAATCCTCCTGTCTCAGCCTCTGGTAGTTGGGATACAGTGTGTTCTACATCACCTGGCTTCAGCCTTCATGCTTGATTGATGGTTTCTAGGTTGCGAGTCACTTTGTTCAAATTTGAGGACAACTCTCTTGCTTCCCAAAGGTTGTCTTGTGTGCACTGCTGCAGTTGAGTCCCAAAGCTGTTATGCTTCTTTCTTCTTTGTGTGAAACCAACCTGTGTACTTTTTCCTCCTGAATAGAGGGAGGATCAGTGCTTTGTCCAGGTGCAGAAGTTTACAGTGTTGACTGGTCAGAATCTGCATCTGTTTTCCTCAGCACTTGGTGGGTCCTTTCGTGTTGTCACACACTGTGGGAGAACCCCAGGCCTCATTCTAGGAAAGCAGCTCCACACTGAGCTTTTGATCTGAGAACTTGAGGCTTTAAACACTGGTGATTTTTTTCTTGAATAATTTTGATAATATCCTTTGTTTTATGTTTTCTATTCCTTCTGTTTTCTAACCTTTCTTCTCCTGTTTTCCATCTCTGTGGCATTTTTGTTTTGTTTTGTTCTCTTTCTAGGGATACTTGAACTTTATATTTCCTTTTATTAAGGTTGTTTGTTTGTCATTTCTATTATGCTTTTAATTCCTGAAGACTCTTGTTCTCTGAGAAATCCTGTTCTTTAGCATTCTACTGATGTTTTACATACATACATATATATATCATTTTTAATTTTAATTTTTTTTTTAATACTGTGAATTGAACTTAGGACCTCATACTTACCAGGCAAGCACTGTGCTGCTGAGCTATATCCCTGGCCCTATTTCCTTATTTTTAAATCTGAAGTTATTAATGGCTGTGTCAGCTTACTTCACTGTGACCAAACCCCATGATAAACAGTTTAAAGGACGAAAGGGTATTTGTGGCTCACGGTTTCCAAGGTTGCAGTCCACGGTTGCTTTAGCCCACTCCCCTGGGTCCTAGTGGATGCAGTACCTAACAGTGGGAGCTCGTGGTGAAGGAGGTTTGCTCACCTCCTGGCGGAGAAGCAAACAGGGAGGATGAGAGGGCAGGGTTGCGTGTGCACACCCCCAAGGACCTCACCTCCTTCTGCTAGAGCCCACCTCGTAAAGGCTCCACCGCCTCCCAACCAGGTCATTAACGAATGCACATTTGGGAGACTTCCTTCCTTTCTCGCATATGTCTGATGCTGGGGATGAACCCCAAGGCTCCACTGCACGCTAGGTAAGTGCTCTCCCACTGAGCTACACCCTCAGTCCCCAGGAGGTAGTTAAGATCCATGTCACAGCGATGACATTTTTATTTCTTTTTAAGATTTTATGTCTTTAATTCCTTCAGATTGGATTTTTTACATATAAATATATATATATAGCTACATCTATATCTATCTATCTATATCTGTCTGTCTCTTTCACACCAGAAGTTTCCCTTAACAACAGGTAGCTCCTGATTTATAATCCCGTGGTCAAGTAGAGAACTAAAATCTCAATGGATGTAGAGAATACTGACTTTAAAGTTCACCGTATGGTGCTTTGGATGAGTAGGTCTAACTTTTGGGTTAGAGGCACCAGAAGAAGAGTCTTCAGCTCCCTTGCTAGACAGCTGTGCGACAAGTTGCCGGCATTCTGGTCAGTGAGTGAGGGAAGAGACACAGGGTGGGGTGTGTCCTGTAATAAGCATGCAGCATCCGTAGGTTCAGTAAGTCCCCGGTTGGGATAGAAGACCTATCTCAACTGCGCCAGGCACATTCATAGACTAAAGATCCCCTTTTTTTTTTTGAGACAGAATCTCACTATGCAGTTTGGGCCAGCCTTGAGCTCACTTTGTATTCCAGGCTGGCCTCGAACTTGCAATGATCCTCCCGCCTCAGCCTCCCAAGTGCTGGGATTACAGGCGTGCGCCACCATGCCTAGAGAGTCTAGGAATCTTAAGTTTTGCTTCCTTGAGGTATAAAGCCAGGCATCATAGCGTGCCCCTATGATCCCAGCACTCAGGGACCCTGAGGCAGGAGAATTGCAAATTCAAGCCCAGACTGGGCACCTTAGTAACATAGCAAAACTCTGTCTCAACATGAAGGCTCTGGGTTTAGTCTCTAGTACTGCAAAGAAGAAACGTCTGGTCTATCATCACTTGTCAGGACACATGTGCAGCGTGATACTGCCTACCTTCCATATATCTTTTTTTGTTTGTTTTTTGAGACAGGGTCTCACTGCATAGTTTAGGCTGGTCTTGAACTCCCTATGTCATCCAGGCAGGTCTTGAACTTGTGATGATTCTCTTGCCTCAGCCTTCTCAGTGGGGGCTTACAGGTGTATGTACCACTGTGCCTGGTCTGCTTGCTTTATTTCTTTACCTCTTTCCCAACTCAGAGGCCCTTCTCTCTGAGATTAGGTGAGGACTGGCATGGGGAAGGGTGAAGCATTCATTTCCAGCTACACTGAGTCCCTACTTTTTCCTTTTTCATCAGTACTGGGCATGGAACCCAGGGACTCCAACATGATAGGTTCACACTCCACCCCAGAGCCACACCCCCAGCCCCAGGTACCCGCTTGGGTTTATGGCTTACTTAGAGATAGAGCTTTCTGTCTGGCATACCAGGTTAATAATATTCCTTAGTTATTGCAGGCTGATCAGGTCCGTACACCCCGAGATGTGTGTACGGCAAAGGCTAAATGAAAGAGGCAAGCGGAGAATTCAAGATTCTCCCAGAGCTAAGACCAAGACCTTCTCTAGGTGGTCCATATTTATTTGGTTATCAGAAGAAGGGAGGGGAGTACTCAAGAAGCACAGAACTACTCAAGGACTTCTCCAAGTAAGGTATTAAGTTAATCCACCCAGGAGTGAGATGCCTCAGGTAATAGTCCTTATCTAGTTGAGGTTGGACCCAGGTGTCCTTGGCTGTGATCTTGTCTTATCCTTCGAGGCTTTCCAGCTTCATCCCCATTATAGACCTTAGTAGGGATCAGTGACTCACAGTTTCATGTAGCATGAGTCCACCGCCCATCTCCAGACAAGAAGCCTAGGCCTTGGACAGACTCACAAGTAAATATGAAAAGGCAATTGGTTAATTTAAATCACTGGCACAGCTTTTTCTCCATGCAGATTTCCGTTACCTGTACATTTCTTTGGTGGACCCCTCCAGGTGATATGAGTAGTAATGAATTCATAGAAAATAAAAGTGACTTAACAGCGAAAATTTTTGCACGCTAAGAAAACTTTCAGTGACTCATTCTATTGTTGGCTTTCATGGTGTGGTAGAGCACAGATGGAGGGATGATTTTGAACCCAGTCTACCATACTTCTTCCATGTTGGCCCAAGATGTATTAAAATTCCATAAAATATTCCAATTTAATTGCTAGAGCATCCCAAAATTTCACAAAGAAGAACTGAAACCATTCTTCCTTTTTACATTTTAGGCATGTATTTTATATAATTTTTTTTTTTTTTGTGGTACCAGGTATCGAACTCAGGACCTTGCGCTTGCCAGTCAGGTGCTTGTTCTGCTGAGCTTTATCCCCAGCCCATGTATGTTATATAAATCAATTAAAAATCATTAACAAGTTTACTTTAACTGGCCAGATGCAGTGGCACATGCCTGTAATCTCAGCTCTTCAGGAGGCTGAGGCAGAAGGATGGCAAATTCAAGGCCAGCCTGGACAATTTAGTGAGACCTTATCTCAGAAAAGTAAAAAGAGCGGGGGATGTACTCAAAGAGCACTTGCCTAACATGCAAGAGGCCCGGGGTTCCACCACCTGTATCATTAAAATTTTTAAAACAAATTTTTATTGTATACCACATAAAGGTACAATTCCAGGTGCCTTTGTCATCCCCTACCACCTGAAAACTCTGTTTCTTACAAAGTGAGCATAGTTAATCTCACAAAGCTGGGCTTTTGTGCTTTGTAGGAAACTGACAGAAAGGCTGACTGGAAGTCTGCTCAGAGGCAAAGCTAGTGACTCTCTGGGGGAGCTCAGCTCCGGGAAGTTGACGCGGGAAAGGGGAGGGGCAGAGAAGCAGGAATGGGGGCTCCCTTCTGGGTTTCTTGGGTCTATTTCGGGCCTCTTCAGGAAAGGAAGCCTTTAGAAACAGGTGTTTTTATACTTAACATGTTCTAGACTTTGAAAAATACGTCCCCGTCTTCATTTGCCCTGGTGCCACCATTAACATTCACCCCCTTCACAACCAAACCTGACATCAAAGGAAGATCCACCGTGTAATGCGGTAAAGCCTTTCCCTGTTTCCCAGCTGAATTTATTTTGGTGTCCTTTTTTGTATTCTGTGAGGTAAACTACTCATCTTAAAGACGAAGAAGTTATTTTCCTTTATTTGAGCTTACGGGAGGATGCGTTACACAGAAATATGCTTCCCTGTGTGAGCTGCTTATGCACTTAGCAGTGATCAGCACTGAAGGAAAACAGATTTCCCATTCCAGATTTACAGGTGAAAGCCTCCTGTGGTAATTACGGAGTCTGATGTTCAAGTTATTTAAAAAATATTTGAACGTTGAAAGCTGCAAAGAACTGTGAATTATCTGTAAATTTTGCCTTATACTTTTGTACATGATTTTGCTGCTCAAAGCTCTTTATGGAGAGCCCTCAGTGGAAGAAAATGTGTGTCAGATGGGAAGTAAACACGAATGGATGCAGAGCTGGATGGTCACTGAGTAAATACTTTCACTTTTTATAAGCCAGGCGCTGTGCCAGGAGCTGGGATTTTGGTGAGATCCAGATGAAGGTTATGACCTCCAGGAAATTACTTTTCAGAAAGAGAAGGCAGAATTTTAAGAGTCCTCCTTTCGTTAGCCAGGAAACAATTTATTGAACAGCTAGTAACTGTCAGATCCAGTATGAGCTTGGGGGTGGGGGAATTAAAGTTAGTCCCTGTCTTCAAGGAGCTCACTTCCTAACAGTTGGATCAGAAATCACACATTAGTCTAAAGGGTTGCGGCCAAGAGCTTTAAAAACTCTCCAGATCCTCCAGTTCTACGGTAGTCTGTGATGTCATCACAGTCTTCTGTAACTCGGGGCTAGTGTGACTTCACCTGCGGCTCTCTCGTGAGCATTAAGTCGTGTAGCAGTGTGGACTGAGCTGGGGGCTCAGGCAGCTGCCTCCTTGGAGTAGGAACCCTATTTCATGCCTCAGTGGGCTAACAAATTACTACATGTCCTGGACTTCCAGGGTTACTTGTGATATTTAAAACCTCTAGTGTTAAAATTATCAGATGCTGGATTCATATGGTAAGAACTGTGTTTGGGGTAAAAGCAGGTTGTCATGAGAGCTCAAACAAAGGACACCTAGGCCGGGGTGTGGCGCAGTGGTAGAGGCCTTGCTCAGCAGCACTGCACACAGAAAACACCCTAGGCTTGTGACATAGCCTGGAATCCCAGCTCTTTGGGAGAGGCTGAGACAGGAGGACTGCACGTTCAAGCCCAGGGTTAGGAAGGGAGCCTGTGTGCTGCAGAGGCCACAGGCTCTTTAGTAGAACTACAGCCTGCGAAGGGGTTTTGTGTGGCACGACCTACTCTGTGCATCTGTTAAAGCTGAATGCTTTCAAGTGTATAAAGCGGGAAGGTAACATACTGCTATGTAGCCACCAGGATATTTAAAACACAGAGCACTTATGCATGCATTTTTCAACCCATTAATTTTAAAGGCTAGAGGTGGGCGCAATGACTACTATAGATTCGCAGCAGTGTTACTGGCAAGTGGGTCTTGATGCCTCCAGGAATCGACTTTTGTGCTGTGGTCCCTAGTGCCTTGACGAAAGAATTCAGTTGTGACATGTAAGTGGCTGCCAGGAATGCTGTGTGCACCTTGTTCTAGAAACTGAGACCCTGCGTCTTTGGGTCCGAGACGTAATAAAAGACTCTAAACATAGCACACCTTGAGGTCTTTGTTTCCTAACTCTAACTGACACGGCATGCTCTTTTGGATTGCTCCTTTGGCCCTCAGGCCTGCTGATGGCTACCTGTCTGACAGTAGCAGTGAGAATAGTTCTTTTTTTGTCTTTTTGAGACAGGGTCTCGCTATGCAGTTCAGGCTGCCCTTGAGCTCACTTTGTAGCCCAGCTGGTCCTGAACTTGCAGTGATCCTCTGCTTCAGCTTCCCAAGTGCTGGGATGACATGCGTGCACCACCACACCTGGCCCGAGAATAGTGCTTTAAGATGTCTGTGATTAAAGGAAAAAAAAAAGGTATCTGTGATTACCGGAGTGCCCTGTGACAGTATCTTATTTCCATTGGTTATAAAAACATATTTTCAATTTTACTTTATTTGTTTATTTTTGCATTGCCGAGGTTCTTTTTGTTCTTGTTGTAGCTCTAGGGATCAAATCCAGGGCTTAGGCATACCTGGCGGGTGCTGTACCACTAAGTTACACCCTCCAGCTCAGACATTAATACTGGGGTTTATTGTTTATAATTACAAGAAATCATAATTATCAGTTAGAGATTGGTGAGGAATAAACGTGTATTCCCCCCGCCCCCTTCCCAATCTACTGTAGGACTCAGGTTAGGAAGTCTGGCTACTATGAACTGCAGCTTCCAGACTAGGTTCCTCGCCTCCAATCAGATCGTGTCTCTCATCCAGGATCTAGCCGGGAATGCACCAATCAGATCAAACCATTCCCTCCTGGAACACCCTCGCTGGTTCCCCTTCCTTTAGGATTAAGTCTAAATTCTTCATGATTTACAAATCCCTCCAGGACAGACCTCTCCCTGCTCTTATTTTTATTCTCTTTCTCACCTACACAGAACTTCTGTCAAACACAGCACTCTACTGCTTTCCCACTTACTACTTTTCTCTGACCACTCCTCTGCTTGGATTCTACCTCTTTCTGTTGGGCGGAGACCTTAGTTACGGCCTCCTGCAGAAATTTGACAACATCTATGGCTCCTGGGCTCAGCGGTTTTCAGCACAATGGGGGAGCCAGACAATTAAACATGCAATTATAGCATTGTGAGAAGGGCGTTGTGCCCTGGTTTTTCTCCAGGGTCTTCACAGCGCCCGGAACAGCCCCTGCTTGGTGTTTCAGTGTCACGCAGCCCTAGAGAATGCAGTTCCTGAGTTCTGTGCTCTGTGTGAATGTTAGTATCTGCCCAGGCCCGATGCTATTTTGTTGGTGAATAAACAAATGAATGAGTGGCCTCAGCTGGATGAGGAAAAATCCTGCGGGGAATGAGTCCAGCCCGGAATCATGTGTACTTAGTTTGAGTAAATGACTTTCACCTTACTTTGTGTACAATATCACTATGAGTGCTTCAAGAGCTTTTCCGATTATAAAGTTATTACAATTTTGGGTTACTTGTGAGTCAGTTGTCTATTCCCCTGCCCAGGTATGGAGGACTGACTGAAGCCGGGGCCACTCTACCACTGAGATACCTTCTTCCCAGCTCTTTTTATTTTCAGAGGATGTCTCATGAAATATAGAGCCCAGGCTGCTGTGAAACTTGCCAGGCTGTCCATCATACCTATCATTGGACACCTTCCTTACCACGTGTCTGAGATAATTGTCTTGAAAATCACCTATAACCACCAAAAGAACTACAGGGCTTTGACTAGCCCTCATCCTCCCTTATGCATCTGAACCATTCAACATTTTAGTCTTCCTTTTGTCTTTTTGTTGTTGCTGTTGTTCAGTACTGGGAATTGAACTGAGCACCTTGTGCTTGCCAGGCAGGAGCTGTGCCCCTGTGCTCTGCCCCTAGCCTCTTCCATTTGTCTTAAAATCCTTTGCTCTCTAACTCAGGGACACACTCCCTCCTCTGGTCTCTTCCATTGACAAAGAACAAAAATTGGGTTCCAGTGAAGAGATGACTCTCAGGAGACACTGAGGCCCCCAAACAGTTTCTTTATTCAGCTTTTCCTTCTTTCATTGCAGCACAAAGTTCAAGACACTGTGAGGAGGACTTCCAGGAAGATGGTGGAGTGATGAACAGCAGAGAAATAGCTGCTCTGAGATTTGGTGTTCAGAGGCTGGAATATAGCAACATGAGAAAGAGAAGAAGGAGGGAAGTGGGTCCCTCGGGCCTGGCAAGGATCTGAGGTGAGCACTGAAGCCCATGGGGAGAGCAACGAGAGGGACCTCGACAGAGAAGGAGGTAGCAAGTAGTGTTTGCTCCCCCAGCCTGAACTCACTGTGTGGGAGGGCGGCCTGAACCCGCAGATGCCCGGTGACTGCTGAGGCCTCCACAGACCAGGGGGTGGAGCAGTGGGTGCAGCGGACTGCAGCAACTGCTGAGTTACTCGGGTTCAGATGTGCCCCTTGAGAGGATGCTTGGCTGGGGGCCACCTTGGAGAGGGGCCAGCTGAGCTAGCTGGCTTCAGCGAGCAGCTCCATCCAGTGTAGGGTGAGGTGGAACTGAGTTCAAGCCAGCAGGAGGCACACAGAGTGCTGCAGGCTGGACAAACTGGGCTCCAGCCTCACAGCCAGAAACCAGCTTGAACTTTGGTGGAACTAAAGGTGCAGACTTGCTGGGGATATCCACTGCCCCACGGCAAATCTCCAGCTGGCCTGCCGGGATTAATCAGTGTGGACTGGGCTCCGTCTGCCCAAAGACACATCATGAAGTGGACATCTTTTTTTCTTGCTTTTGGGTTTTTTTGTTACTTTTTAAATTGTTTTTTATTTTTATATGAGTGTGAATATTATTTCTAGATTTGTTGTTGTTGCTGTGCAGTTCTGTTCATTTTTATTTCTCCTTTGTTCCTCCTGCCTTCGTCACCATTTTCCAAAGCTTGCTTAATCTTTCTTTGTCCTCCAACCTTGCTTCTAACCTCTGCCTCTTCTATTTGTCTATTTTTTCCCCTAATCCCTTTTAAATTGTGTCCCCTGAGGGTAAAATCACCATATTGAGGGCATATTTACTGTATACAATTTTCTGGTTAGTCTTAACCACAAATCTACTTCATATGGTTCAAGGTGGCAAATTAATATTTAGCACAGTTTGTCATTTTCTAGGCTGTGTTTGATATAATCTCACTGTGATCAAAGCCATCTACGATAAACCAACAGTCAACATCACACTAAATGGACAAAAACTGAAAGTTTTCACTCTAAAATCAGGAACAAGGATGTTCACTGTCACCACTCCTATCAACGTAATTCTGGAGATATTAGCCAGAGATTAGACAAGAGAAAGAAATGGATAAGGATAGGAAAGGGAAAAGTTAAATTATTATTATTTGTGATGACACAAGACCTCAAACATTGAAGACCTCAAAAAATCCACCAGAGGACTTCTAAATTTAATAACCAAATTCAGTAGTGTAGTTGGATACAAAGTGAACACTCAAAAATAAATAGCAGCCGGGCACGGTGTGACAGACCTATAGTCCCTGTATTCGGGAGGCTGAGGCAGTAGGATAACTGAGAGTTTAAGGCCAACTTAGGTTACCTAGTGAGTTCAAGGCCAACTTGTATTGCATAGTGAGACCCTGTCTCAAAAAACAAAAACAAACAAAATCAATAGCATTCTTGTACACAAATAAACTAAAGAGAAATTAGGGAACTAATACCTTTCTTCTTTTTTTTTTAAGGGGAAAGGGATTTTTTTTATTTTAAAGACAAAAGAATGGAGACATATGAACCAGAATAAGCCATAAACAATATTGAAAATACAAAATTATACAGAACATAGTAGGGAATTAGCACTGGATGGATGCTGCATTACATAATGTTATCTTCACATTAGTTATCACACAAACATTAAAGGAAATACCAAACTGTAGAGAAGACAGTAGGGAATTAGCACTGGATGCTGCATAATATAAAGTTATCTTCACTTCTGTTAATATAAAAACGATTGAGGAAATACAGAATTATAGAGAACATAGAAGGGAATTAGCTCTGGATGCTGTCCTACATAATGTTACCTTCACCTTTGTTACTCAGTTACACAGATGATGGCCCTTTTGATCATTCAATTTTTCTCCTCCCTCATCTCCGTTGCCCTACCACTCAATCATTCATCTTCCCTGTGATAATAACTGTACTCCTGGGTTTATCTATATCCTTGGACTCTCGCCTTGTGAAGAGATATAGCTATGCAGGCTTGTTTTGCAGGTGGGTAAACTGAGGCTCAAAGGCACAGCTGTTTGCTCTAGGCCACAGCCAGAACTTGTATCTCTCGAATGACCACTGATGTTGAACATTTTTTCATATATTTATTTTCCATTTCTAGTTCTTAGTCTAAGAAGTGTGTATTCATTTCAGATGCCCATTTTTGGATTGGGTCTTTAAATTTGTGGGTCTGATTTGTTTGAGGTCTTTCTATATTCCAGATCTTAATCTTTTGTCTGAGGAACAGCTGGCAGACATTTTTTCTCACACTGTGGGTTGTCTCTTCACTCTGGTGATGGTTTCTCTTGCTATGCAAAAGCTTTTTAATAAGATGAGATTCCAGTTGATTCTCTGTGATAGTTGCTCTGTGATCAGGATTTTGTTCATAAAGTCTTTGCCTACACCAACGTCTTCAAGAGTTTTACCTATTCTATCTTCCAGCAGAGTTAGTGTTTCTGTTTTCATGTTTAGATCTGTATGTCACAACCCATGCAGAAAGTAGGATCTTGACAGGGGCTCATGGAAGATTAAGAAGAGACAAGACACATCATAAAAGGAAAGCTGGGACCAGGTGGGACCTGGCCTCTCTGATGGAGTGGCAGTGACAGCCCAGCGCAGTCTGTGTCTTTATTTATACACAGTAGAAAGGGGCGAAGCGCAGAACGGAGCTGAAAGTGCGAGGTCTTGGCGTGTTGCTGAGAACCCTGAAAGCGAAACACTCTCAGAGCTCTCTGTGCTGTAGGCAAGAGGGAGGAGCACCGAGGCGGGGCACCTGCCAGACCGGCCTTGCCCTGGTCCCAACAGCTTGTTCCCGGGGCTCGCCTCTAGGGTTCCGTGTTCTTGGGGCTGGCCTGGCTCGAACCCCAGATACGTGGTCGATCTTCAGCTCAGCCGCTCCCCACACATCCATTTCTATTTTAGTTTAGTGCGTGTGAGAGACAAGGGTCTAGTTTTAATCTTCAGCTTGTGCAGAGCCAGTTTTTCCTGCACCATTTATTAAAGAGGCTGCCTTTCTTCCAGTGAAGGTGTTAGGCTGCTTCGACATAGAGAAGGTGGCTGAGGGTGTTTGCAGTTGTTTCTGCATCTTCTAATCTGTCCTACTGATCTTCTGGTCCGGTTTCTTTGCTAGTACCATGAGTTTTTAATCACAGTAGCTTTATAGTGTCTTTTCAAGTCAGGGATTATGATGCCCCAACTTGTTTATGTTGCCCAGAACTGCCTTTGCTGTTCTAGGTCTCTTCTGTTTCCAAATGAATTTTAGGATTGTTTTCTCTAATTCGGTGAGGTATGCTATTGGTATTTTGATTGGGATTCCATTAAGTATAATATAATAATTTTGGAAGTATGACTATTCTCACTATATTGGTCTTCCTACCTACGAACAAGGGATATCCTTCCATTTTCTGATATATTCTTTGATCTCCTTTTTCAGAGTAGTGTAGTTTTCAATGTAAAGGTCTTAGGGGCTGGGGATATAGTTCAGTGGAATAAGTGCCTGCCTAGCAAGTGCAGGGTCCTGAGTTTGATCCCTAGTACCGCCAAAAAAAAAAAAAAAAAAAAAAGAAACAATGTAAAGGTCTTTTACTTCCTTCATGAGATTGATTCCTAGGTATTTCATTGTTTTGGGTGCTATTGTGAAAGGTATTAGTTCCTGCCCTGGGGCTGCTTTGCTGTGGGCCCCGCTGAGGGGCACCCCCGGCTGCTCTGCTGTGGGCCCCAGTGAGGGTGCCCCACGGACTGGACCTGCCCCCACCCATAGCACGACGACAGGGTGGAGCCAGACAGTCCGCTGTGAGCATAGGTGCTTTTCCATCTCCGACCATGGCAGTTTGTATACACCCATGTATGTTATAGTATAGTCTGAGGCAGCTATATCTCTTCCCAAGGCGAGAGTCCAAGGGTATAGATAAACCTAGGAGTACAGTTATTATCACAGGGAAGATGACTGATTGAGTGGTAGGGCAATGGAGATGAGGGAGGAGAAAAATTGAATGATCAAATGGGCCATCATCTGTGTAACTTTTTTTTTTTTTGTCTTTTTGAGACAGGGCCTCGCTATGCAGTTCAGGTGGGCCTTGAGCTCATTTTGCAACCCAGGCTGGTCTCAAACTTGCAACGATCTTCCTGCCTCAACCTCCTGAGCAATGGGATTACAAATGTGGACCACCATGCCCAGCCACCAATAAAATTTTTAAAAATGCAAAAAACTAAAAGGCACTTTCAGAAGTAATATGGAGGCTCCTGGAGTGTCCTGTGTGGTTTGGGGCGGAGATGGCTCCACAAGCAGCTGAAGGTCCAGGTGGAAGAAGGTCAAAGAGCTGATAAGAAGCGAAAACCCTGCAGGCTCAGTGCTACACATCTGCTGTCATCCTGGCTTCTCAGGAGGCTGAGGCAGGAGTGCGGGTGTCAGGCCAGCCTGGGCAGGTTAGCAAGACCCTGTAACTAAATGAAGGTTGGACATGTAGCTCAGTGGTAGAGCACTCCTGGGCTGTACGGCCAGTATTGAAAAACTGAACTAATCTAAATAAACTAAAGACTAAACTAATCTTAACATTCTTTGAATGTGGAAGATAAAGAGCCAAGGGGCAGTTGAAAGGTCCTTAAAGTCAGGCATGGTGGTACACAGCTGTAATCCCAGCACTCTGGGAAACTGAGGCAGGACAGTCCCAAATCCAGCCCAAACTAAGCAACTTAGTGATTTAGATAAGGATAAAATTTATAAAGCTCCACGTGAAGGCCCTGGGTTCAATCCTCAGTAACTCCCACTCCCAAAGTGGCTTTGAAGATAATAATTGTTCATGTTTTTCCAAGTATGAGGAATGTATTACCAATGCCCTATAAACTGAGGAAAAAGTATAAAGTTCATGTAATTTCCCCGCCCTGGCGGGGGGGGGGTGCTGTGGCTAGAACTAGGGTTTTTTACTTAGCTACAGCCTTAGGCCTTTAACTTTTTTATTTTGAGACAGTGTCCAGCTAAGTCACAAAGTTGCCCAGGCTGGGTTGGAACTTGTGATCTTCCTGCCTTAGCCTCCCAGAGTGCAGAGATTACTGGCATGTGCCACCATTCCTGGCTAATACGTTGTGTGATTCTTTGTTGTTGCTGTCTTTGTCTTTTTTTGAGACTGAGTTTCAGGGTTTTGCTGTGCAATTCAGGCTGGCCTTGAACTTGTTTTGTAGCCCAGGCTGGCCTCAAACTCACAGAATCCTCCTGCCTCAGCCTCTTTAGTGCTGAGGTTACACGTGTGCGCTACCATGCCCAGCCTAGGTTGTATGATTCTTAAAGAAAACTTTTTCTTCCTATATTATTTGTTCATAGAATTATTAAAATGCCTTTTTAAACAGTGATTGCTCTATCTAGTGGTTACCTTACTTGATCCTCAGAACAGTCCTTTTCGGTAGATCTTATTAACCCTGTTTTGCAGATGAAAATAATGAGATTTAAAGGAATAAAATAAGAATACAAAAAAAGAAAAACTGGTCTCAGAATGAAGCTGTCCTTTGCTTACTATCTGAAAGGAATTCATGAAGGAACCAGGGTCCAGTGTTTATGTACGTACACTCCCTTCTTTTAGTTCCTGCTGAATAGGGAACCCAAAGGCCAGCAGTTCAGTTGAATGGACTCACAGCCTCTTGGACTCAGTGCCTTTTAGTCCCTCTGGGAGACTGATTGTCTTCCTGGTCAAAGTGACCCAGCTTGTCTCTTAGGTGCCTGGGGACAGAAGGGCTCTTTCCTCCCTCCTTGCCAGGGGACTTCAGAGCGCGGCTGGGGAGGGACATGTCACTTTGTAACTTCTTACCTTGTTTTCTCTTTGGCTAAACCTAAGAGAGTGTCTGCAGGCGGTCAGACCAGTTTGCAAGCCTGGAACCCGACTTCTGCTGGGTCTTGGTGGCTGCTGGCGTGGCAGGTGCATGGGAACAGGAAAAGGCTCGCAAGCTCCTCAGAGAGGCTTTGCAAATAGCAATGAAGCCTGTGTCAACAGTGCACCTGGGCTTTCTCTAGGTCCCCTGCTACCCTTGGAGCCGTCAGTCCGCAATCCACAAACAGGGTATTTTGGTGGGAGTGGGCATGGGGGTGGGGATAGTGTTAGTTGCTGGGTTTTTTGTCTTAAAAGTTTGCCCACTAAAACTTTCATTCCAGTAGCTTCCAGGAAGGAGTCCTGATTGTCCCCTGTCCTGGGGATTGAACCTAGGGCCTTTGCACTGAGCTACACCCCCAGCTGGTTTATGTTATTTTATTTTACTTCTTTTTGAGACAGGATAACTAAGTTGCCGAGGTTGGACTTAAATCTGCAATCCTCTCGCCTTGCAGTACGTAGTGCTGGGATTACAAGCGTGCTTGCCGCACCTGGCTGCATGCCTGATTTTAAAAAAGGCACCAAGATATAGTGAGAACTCGGTTCACTACAAAGGAATTCAGAGTAATTATTTATTGGCATGGGAGCAAAAAGATCTTTTGAGATTGGAAATCAAGTACAGTCTGTAGGCTGAGCAGTGGGGGCTAGGGCGACGGCGCGTGGCGTGGGCAGAGCAGGGCTCAGGATTCTTCCCGGCTGCCCTGGGAATCTGGCCTTTCCTCCTCTCGCCTCCTACGAACTGCGGCACGACCAAGCAGGTAACAGGAGCAGCTGAGCAGGCAAAGCAGAGGCTGTGTCAGTTTGGGGTGTTTAGTTAGAGATTCTTTTTCTCACATAGTTCAACGGTACTTTTTAGGTGATGCAAAATGACTATGTCAGATCTAATGCTGGAAAATCAAGCAAATCATTTTATCTTATGTAATCCTAATGAGCAAAGAAAAAACTCATTATCAAGAGTAACCTCCACAGCCAGGTGTGATGGTATAGACCTTTAATCCCAGTACTTGGGAGGCTGAGGCAGGAGGATTGCAATGAATTTGAAGCCAACCTGGGCTACATAGTGAGCTCCAGGCCAGTGTGCATTACAAAGTAAGACCCTTTCTCAAAAAAAAAAAAACCCAAAAAATTATCTCTAAAGAACAACAAAACAGAGAGGGGAAAAAAAGTTCCTTTTTTTGCTTCAAGAAGCTAATGCCGTGTGTCTGTAATCCCAGCACTTGCTAGGCTGAGGCAGGAGGATCACTGTGAATTTCAGGCCAAGCAAGGCTACATAGCGAGTTCAAGGTCAGCCTGAATATATATGAAACCCTGTCTAAAACAAAGAAAGAAAGAAAGAAACTAATGACTTTTTAAAAAAGAAATGAATGGTATTTGTGAATGAATCAAAGACTGTGTGTCTGTCCCAGAGGCTAACCAGATTAGTTGATAAATAGAATGCATTGATCAGAAAAGCTTTTATAATTAAAAAAATTAAAATATAGTTATGCTTTGTTTATTGTAACAATGGCTTATAATTATTATGCACTAATTGCTTTTGGAGGACTCTGCTAAGAGCTGTTAAAATATTTATTTATTATTTATATGTTTATTTATTGAGGCAGGATCTACTATGCAGCTCAGACTGCCCTTGAACTCACTATGTAGCCCAGCTTGGCCTTGAACTCACAACCATCCTCCTGTCTCAGCCTCCCGATTACAGGATTACATGTGTGTGCCACCATGCCTGCTTTCTGCTAAGAGTTTTACCTGTAACCCTCACAGTAGGTACTTGGCATAGTCATTGTATAAGTGAAGAAACTCAGACCCAAATAATTCTCATAAGCACTAATGCAGTAGGTTATAGAAGCAGTATTTAACCTGGGTGTGTTAGATGCCAAAGCCTCTCACTTAACTAGTACTCAATTTTGTGATGTTTGTAAGGGTAGAATATTGGAAAGACTGCAGTTTAAACAAAAGCCAATAGCTCCAAATCGTCATCTAGTTACACAGTGTAACATAGTCATGAAGGCAGTGTTTAAAGACCAGTGAAAGGGAAAATGCTGATACATCTCCAGAGAAAAAGCAAGCCACACCTCTGCGTGTGACCTGGGTTCCGCAGTACACATCTGTTCAGTGGGAGCACAGGCGTGTACCAAAAGTGTGGTGCAGTTATGGAGGTGGGTTTTTTTCTTTCACTTTTGAGGTTTCTCAACGTTCCGACTTTGTCAGCTTGACCTGCAGTCACTCCTTCTCTGACTGTGAGTTTAGGTAAAAGTGCACCGTGCAGAAAGAACAACAAATGCGCTGTCATCAGCTTGGTGACAGATAACTGAATTTCTGGGGGCAGGGAGGCGGGAGAGAGCGCAGCCGAGCCCTGAGGCGCACTTGTCCGCCGGAGCCAGCAGTGCGGGCGGCTCTCATCGTTCTCCCGCAGTTGAAATCACAGGAAGCTGGACCAGGACTCAGCAGTCCTATCCCCAGTCACCGTTCTCCTTCTTAGAATTTCATTTTATTTTATTTTGTTTATTTATTTATTTTTTTGTCTTTTTGAAACAGGGTCTGGCTATGCAGTTCAGGCTGGCCTTGAGCTCACTTTGTAGCCCAGGCTGATCTCGAACTTGCAATGATTCTCCTGCCTCAGCCTCCCGAGTGCTGGGATTACAGGCGTGCACCACCATTTATTTTTCTTTTGAGACAGGGTCTCACTATGTAGCTCATGCTGTCCTTTAACTCACTGTGTAGCTCAGATTAGCGACCCTCCTGTCTCATCCTCCTGCCTCCGCCTCCTGAGTGCTGGGACTACGTGTGTGCCGCCGCGCCGACTGCCATCCTACCTTTTAAACTGCCTCTGCCCCTGACTTCGGTGCGTCTGTCCTCTTCCGTCTGCACACGTCATCGGCCTCACCTTTCCCTTGTTCTCTTTTTTCTCTTCATCCGCCTTTTCACCTCAGAGATATCCAAGCTTGGCCTTGGGTCTCCTCTTCATTCCACTTTAAAGGAAAAAGAGTCAAATGGCTTTAAGAGGAGGCTGGTGTCAGTGCTTGAAGCGCGTCCACCTCACCAACGGCTCACCTAAAAAGCCCAGGGCACCTCATCTTCACCCGCTTGCACACAATACCTCAGCAAACCCCGTTGGTTCCCTGTATTTGTAGATATTCCCTCCTCCCTTCTTTGCTGAGTCTTGCTATGTTGCTGAGTCTGGCCTTGAATTTGTGATTCTCCTGCCTCAGCCTTCTAATAGCTAAGATTTTCTCTCCATTTTCAGTCTCCACCTTGCTTATTTAAGCGTTCTCAGAGGTCTCTTTGCTCACATCTGTTTACTTTTTGAGGTGGGGTCTTGCTGTGCTGCCTCAACTCGCTCAGAGACCCAGGCTGAGCTGCCGAGGGGCTCGGGGACAGACCTGTGCGGCCCAGCCGTTGGGGCTTCGGTTCTCTCCGAAGCCATGTAGCGGTGCCAATCTCTGAATTTGGAATTGAAATCCCAGAAATGTGGCTCTGGTTTTCTTTCACAATTCTCTTGTAAAGGTTAAGATTTACCTACTTCACCTGAGTCAGCACAATTCTGAGTTAATAAAATAAGTGAGTTCCTCTTGGTTTCCTAGCAGTCAATCTTTGGGTATTTAAAAAAAATTCCATTTCCTTAGTCATTCCGCTTACCTGATTAACCTTGGTTACTAATGGCTGAAGAAGAATTGGAAAAAAAGGAAAATAAACTGGGCATGGAGGCGCATGCCTGTGATCCCAGCTCTCAGGAGGCTAAGGCAGGAGGATCGTTGCAAGTTCGAGACCAGCCTGGGCTATAAAGTGAGCTCAAGGCCAGCCTGAAATGCATAGCGAGACCCTGTCTCAAAAAAGACAAAAAAAAAAAAAGAAAATTATATTCTTAATTCTCATCCATCTGTGAAGAACAAAATACAAAAGCAGAATGAAATAAATATGTAACGTAGGCTGTGGGTGGCTTACTAAACTTTTTCCTCTTAAGTTCTCTTAGCTCATTCTCCAGGACCTTGATTCAGCATGATTTTTACTTCCTTTGAAGCTTCTATGATTTTGACTCATGGACCTAGAAATAGATCAGCATTCTATGTGCTAGTTTCTGTATTAGTTTTTTCTCAACTACTTAAAACGGTATAAGCAAAATATACCTTTTTTTTGAGACAGGATCTTGATACCTAGCTCAGACTTGACCTTGAATTTACTGGGTAACTCAGGCTGGCCTTGAACTTGTGTTGGTCTTCCTGCCTCAGCCTATGTAAGTGTTAGAATTACAAGCATGTGCCATCACTCCCAGCTTGTTTTATTTTCTTAAAGCCTAAATATAAAACTGAACTGCTTGATAAACTACTTGACAAATTGCCCCATGGAGGGAGTTTCATGTAGAAGAATAAAGACTTTCTAATTTTATTGTACAACATAATTTACCTACAGCTTTTTCTACTATTATTGTGGATCACAGAATTCCCATTAATTTCATTAGATTCTGGAAGTTAAAGTAGATTTTCTTAAATGATAATTTTTCTTTTTTTTGTCTTTTTGAGACAGGGTCTCACTATGCAGTTCAGGCTGGCCTTGAGCTCACTTTGTAGCCCAGGTTGGCTTTGAACTCACAATGATCCTCCTGCCTCAGCCTCCAAGGTGCTGGGCTTACAGGCATGCACCACCATGCCTGGTTTTAATGATTGTTTTTGTGTTTGATTTTGAGACATGATCTCACTATGCAGCACAGGGTAACCTCAAACTCATGGTAATCCTCCTGCCTCAGCCTCCCAACTGCCAGGATTATAGGTATATGCCACTACTCCTGGTCTAAATAGTCTTGTTTATTGTGCTTTAGAAATAAACCATTTTAATTTGACAGCATTTTTTTTGCATTGCTTTTAAAATGAAACTTAACAATTGTCTGTTAATTTCTTTATGCAGAACTTTCAATTCTCCCTTCTGATTTACAAGACTGTTGCCTTTGGACTAGAAATCGATGCAGTGTAAGTTGTCCTCATTTAGGGACATTGTGGGTTATTTCCACTAATTTCAACAAGTGACACTAAGATATTTATGCAAGATTTCAGGTGACATTAAGCTCAGCCAGGGGTGGTGACACACATTTCTACTCCCAGGTGTTTTGGGAGGCTGAGGCAGCATTGCCTAAGCCTGGGAGTTTGAGGCCAGCCTGGGAAACATAATGAGACCTCGATCTCTAACAGAACACAAAATACACACACACACACACACACACACACACACACTCACAAAAAATAACTAAACTCATTATTATATATATCATCAAAGGGGTGTTTTGAAATGAAATAAATTAGCTCAGTGATCATAGGTCTTGGGCCCTACTATTAGATTTATGTAGGAGGCTGTATAAAATATTGATTTCCTGGTTGCGCATGCCTACAATTCCAGCATTTGGGAGGCTGAGGCAGGGGGACTGGGAGTTTGGGGCTAGTGTGGACTAAATGGCTAGACTGTGTCTCAAAAAACAAAACAAGGGGCTGGAGGTATAGCTCAGTGTCACAAGCACCTGCCTGGCAAGTGCAAGGTCCTGAGTTCAATTCCTAGTACCTGAGAAAAACAAAAGAAAGCAATAAAAAACAACAAAATCCCTGAAATCTGTCTGTTCAAGATTCTGATGTAATTGACTTGGGCACTGGGATTTCTAAAAAGTTCCAGATAATTCTGATGGCTCTACATGAACCTCATGACCTGCAGAAGTCAGCAGTGACAACTCCCAAGATGTCATTTTCTGTGTCTGAGGCTGGCTGCGTGCATGACAAGCAGGACTCTGATGCACTGGTTTCCTGGACTGTGTGCCATGCACAGTAGCGTGAGTCTCCCCAGGATACCTCAGTTCAAGCATTTGCTCAGCTACATGGTGTATATGCACCCATTTGCCCAGCTCCTCACTCACTGAAGACTGTGTTATTTGTGTGACCTACAGGGAGATCACTGAAGACATTTTTATTTTATATTATTTTCTCAGCATTCTGAGAGAAAGCCTTACAAGTAACGATGTATAGCGAATATGTTAATCAGCTCATTATGCCACACAATTTTGCATCTTTATACCTTACTCTCTGTCTCTCCCCTCTCACTCCCTCCCTCCCCCGCTCCAGTACTGGGGATGAAACCCAGGGCAGGCATTTTACCACCAAGCTATATCCCGAGGGCCTGTGTTCTAATTATAAAGTAACAGAAACACTGCTGTCCATCAACTGGATATACACTGGATGGTTTCACCTAGGTCTTCAGGGGGAGTCGGTAGCTGCCAGTGACTTTAAGAGGCTACTGACAGCTGTCACTGTATTGCTGGGAATCCTTTCCAGGCAGCTGGCTGCCTCTGCAGTGCAGTGTTCAGGCCTCAGCCAGGTTGCCGGGGTCCTACCCCGCCTATCAGCATCCTCTCTACCTACGTTCTAGTGGTAACTTACTTGCTGTTTCCCAGGCCCACCATTTTAGGTGTGTAACGTAGTCGTGAGGTTTGGGTTCTGCTAACATGAATTTTCATTCATACAAAAATTCCACAATAGACCCATGTGTATTCTCCTTTCCGTAGCCTATTGCGTGAGCACAGGTTCAGTGCCACTCCCTTAACATGCACGGGCAGGAAAAACTCTGCTGGCATCTTAAACAAATACAATACTTGTTACTGTCATAGGATGAGAGTTAAACTTAGCTTCCTTACACATGAGGAGCACCTAGAGAGAGGGTACGATCACAGTAAGGGTGGTGGGCTATGTGTGTCAGTATATGTGACAGCTAGGAGTCCCAGTTAGGCTCACTTCCCTGAGGTTAAACAACTGTCCTGGGGAGATTCATCTTCTGACATAAGCTGCTCTTAAGTTTCCTTCTCACCTCTCCTTTAGGGCTGAGATCTGGGACCAGTCTCAGAAGTCTCTCTAGGGCCTTGATAGGCTCAACGTACTGCATCCTATGCCCACTGCAGTGACGAGACTGGCAGGGCTCAAGGAAGGGACTGGATTTTCCACTTCTAACTTAAATGCTTAATGCAATGCTTGTTTTTTTTTTTTTTTTTTTTGCGGTACTGGGGATCGAACTCAGGACCCTGTGCTTGCTAGGCGAGCGCTTATTCCACTGAGCTATATCCCCAGCCCTGCAATGCTTGTTTTAAAATAGGAATATTCAATAAATGTCTTTTGGAATGATTTGAATTAGTATGTGAATTTCCTTTTTTTTTTTTTTTTTTTTGTCTTTTTGAGATAAGGTCTCACTATGCATTTCAGGCAGGCCTTGAGCTCACTTTGTAGCTCAGGCTGGTCTTGAACTTGCAATGATCCTCCTGCCTCAGCCTCCTGAGTGCTGGGAATACAGGCGTGCGCCTCCGCATCCAGCCTTCTAGTTTGAAATATTTTTTGGTCCTATATGGTACCACATGATCCATGGTACATAACTCAAAAAAGTAGAGTATTCTGACTTAATATATCATGACAATTTTCTATGTCTAAACTATTTCCAATGCCCACTGACTGGAAGAATTTAAAAGCCAAACCTCTGTGTGTGATGTTTATGTTGTTTCTAAGTTTTGAACTTACAAATAATACTAAAATGAGTGTGGATTTAACTCTGCCTCTGAGCTGTGTGCCTGGAATATGTTCCCGGATGTGAAAGCACAATGTTCGGTGAAGAGATGTCTCTTCGATGTATGGCGGTGGTAAACAAGAGGGGATATTTCCCCTTGCCAACACTGGGCATGATAAATATTTGCAGTGAGAGAGGTAGAGATGTTATCTTGATTGTCTTAATTTACATTTAGTGGAATTGAACTTATACATGTTTCTCAGCAGAGAAAACCATTCAGAGTATCTGTTAGAAAACTTTTTTAAAAAAATTAAATTCAACCCAAGTCTTCTCTGTTAGCAACAAAGAGAGAACTTCTTTGGAAAATTCCTTGTGGCCTTTCTGACTCCAAAGGTGACCCTGCAACATTCCCTTTTCCTTAAAGGTCTCTGACTGAACACAGGGCTGAACCGTCTTTAACACACAGGCTCAATTGTAGGGACTCTGAATGGTGGCACAGCTGTGACCAGATGGGGACATTTTACTATGAGCAAAGAAGAGTAACATCGTTTGGGAGAGTAACCTAAGACAAGATAATGTGTTTTACCTGCTGTCTTAGTTTTCTATCTATTGCTATATAAGTAACCCAAAATTCAGTTGCTTGGAAGTATTCATTTAGTTTTATTGAGAAACTATGTAGCCCAGACTGTCTTCAAATTCAGGATCCTCCTGCCTCAGCCTCTGGAATGCTGGGATTCCAGGTGTGCACCACCATACTTGGCTGAGAAGTATCTGTAATCTCTTGGGATTTCTCTGTGGGTCACTGGACTCCTGTGCCGTTCTGTACTACACAGAGCTGTCCGGGGCTGAGGTCTCCTGCGGGCTCAGCCATGCTGAGGTGGACTCACTCCCTTGGCAGGTAGTCAGTGCTGGTTGTTGGCTGGGAATTAAGCTGGGGAAGCTGACTGAGGGGCTCAATACTTCCCCGTATACCTTCTTCAAGTGCTGGGACTCTTAAGAGAGCATGCCAAGCGTGTTTTCACGTGACAGGAGTCGCTTTTCTCTTCTACTGGAAGTACCACAAGCAATTCAAAGTTCAGATCCCAGAGCCAGGGCTAGAAAAACAATGTCCTCTCAGGTCTGTTTGGGGTCCACCCCCTTGATGTCTCATTTCCTGTGTGAACTGTCACCTCTGTACCGATGACGGAAATAGTGAGCTGCCACTCGAGAGGATGGACTGTGGGACAAGCAATTCAGAACCTCATGGGCCAACAGCAACAGTTACTCTAAGGACATGCATCTATACAAATTGCAAGGGCGGCTGGCTCAGGGTGGGGTGTAATTCAGTGGTAGAGTGCTTGCTTAGCATGCCTGAGGCCTTTGGTTCCATCTTCAGCACTAAAAAGAAAAAAAGTACATTTCACTGCTGTCTCATGGTACTGTGTTACTCTCATAAGCGAGTACTACACAGGAATAACCTGTTTACAGATTAAGAACAAAATAGGGATGGGAAAATAGAGACAGCAACTGGGTGTGGTGGCACACATTTGTCACCCAACACCCAGGAAGCTGAGTGAGGAGGGTCGTGAGGCAGGAGTTCAAAGCCAGCCTGGACTACACAGCAAGACCACTGCTCACCCCTCTCCAAAACCCCGTCCTCAACCAAAACAAACAAAAGGGTACAACACACACATACAAAGAAAGACTGAAAGAAAAATCAACCAATGCAGACTACTTCCATACTAAATGAAATACTGCATGAATATTCTGTCTTATTTTTTAAAAATGTCTGAAAAGATATACTTTGCTGGGCATGGTGTGGGACATGCCTGTAATCCCAGCACTCGGGAGGCTGAGGCAGGAGAATCATTGTGAGTTGGAGACCAGCCTGGGCTATGAAATGAAAAGATATGCTTTGGCACTGTGGCACATACCTGTTATCCGGGTTACCTGGGAGGCTGAGGCAGTAGGATCCTGAGTTTGAGGCAAGCATGGGAAACTGAGCAAGACCATGTCTCGAAAAAGGAACTAGGGAGGTAGCTCAGTAGTAGAGGGCTTGCCCAGCATGGGTGAGATCCTGCGCTCAAGCTCCAATAATTGCATTAAAAAGAAAAAAAAGGATGCTTTCAAAATGCCCAAAATGTAGTATATTAACTAATGTGGATTATTTTGAATTTAAGCAATCACAGAAACTTTTTCGAGATACTGGAAGTTGAACCCAGGACCTTCACATTGAGCTATATCCTCAGCCCTCGTTTGTTGCGACAGGGTCTCACTAAATTGCAAAATTGTCTAGGCTGGGCTTTGCACTTGGGCTCCTCCTGCCTCAGCATCCCACAGTGCTGGGATTATAGCTGGGTGCCACCAGATCTGGCAATCACATACTTTCTTAAACTGTTGAGTTTCTGACTATGAATGGGCATTATCTTCTGCCTTTACATTGTAATTATTTCCAGAGTTTAATGTTCAGTAAAAATGTCATTGACAAGGATTACACAGATTTGACGTTTTGTTTAACACTAGTTAAGATTCAACAAATCGTAAAAGCAGTGTTTGACAGTCCCAAGAATGAGCAAGTCACACTAGGCCTGGAATCCCAGAACTCTGGGAAGCGGAGACCTAGAACTGCAAGTTTTCACAGCACGGGCAGTTAGTGACTTAGGAAGACCCTGTGCAAACACCGAGAAAGGGCTGAGCATGAAAGCAGAGTTCACTCCCAGTACTGAAAAAACAAACACAGAGCGAACTGAGGACACGAGGTTTCAGCATAAAATACCCTAGGCAGTGTTCAGGAATAACTGAAGAAATTCCAAATCCAGCCATACCCACACTGACGTTCTCCCCTAAATTATCATTTAATTTGTACTGTAGCAAAATGCCAAGAAGTTACAATTGGGTGTACTGAGAGTTTTCCTGATAGAACATTCCATCCCATGTTTGTTTTAAACAACGTTTTTCTTTGTATACAGGTAAGAGTTGGTAGATCAATGATCTTGATTTCAACATGAAATTACAATCTCTGTGCTTGAGTTCCTTTGAGTTATGTAGGAGTCTTCCTGGTCTAAATCCACTATGTGTTTTTTTCTCTTTCTTTTTTCAGCTATGGTTTCCAAGTGTGCTGAAGACAAGGAAAATTACAAAGCTCTTGGTCTTTAATTCTGTCAACGTGCTGATGTCAGAGAAAGACACAAAGCAGGCGGAGGTAGGAAACTTGGGCCTGGCTTTCCCAAGGTGAGCACTCCCTTTCTAGGGAGGAGGGGCGGGGGCTGTAGGACAGGTAAGGCAGTCCGACAGACTCCCCTGCCGATAGTTCAGGTGAAGGCTCTGACTGGAAAACTTTCATTACTAGTGCCAAAGTTGGAAACAAATGGTGAGGCTCTCTATATTAAAACAGCCATTACACTGGGACTCTCCTCACTCTAACTGGTAGTAGTTGTAGGCTCATGCAAGGGCTTTCAGGCCAGAAGTAAAGTAACTTGAGAGTTTTAACTCAACCCAAATAATATGTATAGACTACGCATGTGGCATAAAGATTCTTAGGGTTTGATGGGCAGATGTTTGCCCTGAAGCATTCTGCAATTCTGTTTACACCTGAGCAATAATTCCAAGCTATGGCTTTGTTTTGGCTTTTTGGGACAGGGTCTTGCTATTCATTTCAGGCTGCCCTTGAGCTCCTAGGCTGGTCTTGAACTCTAACAGATCCTCCTGTCTCAGCCTCCCGAGTACTGGGATTACAGGCGTTTGCCACCACCCCTGGCAAAGCTATGGCACTTTAACCATGCCTTGGCTAAAAGTGAAGTTTCCCCTTCTGCAGCGAATCTCCCAACTTCGTCAACTATTTAACTGCAGACATGGGCAAAGTAAAGCAGGAGGTTGAAAAATTATTAAAAATAAATTTATAGTGTTTTGAAAAAATTGGATAATCATCTTACATGCACTTTCATTTTACCAGTAGAACAGCCTTGCCGGTGAGTTTGACAGTGCGTGACACACAAACCTTGGCCTCAGACTGAGACTGAATCATGATGACCAAAGGGTGACAGCATTTTGATTACTATCATCCACTCCTTTTTAATGGAAGATATATATTTATCAAATACTTTATAAGCACTTACAAGCCAGATATATTAACAAACTATCCGCCCGAATTTGAGGAAGCAAGATCCTATCACATTTATCATGGTTAATGCCCCCTGCAGTCAAAGTACAGATGTGTCAAAGGGCGAACGAAGTCCTCACCTACGGACGCGCCCCAATACCGCCTATTGCAGACTTTTTAACTACCTGAAATACAAAACGGAGGGTTTTTGGTGTTCTTTTAAATTTCACAACTGGTAAACTATTGATGTTGCCTTTTACTCCAGAAGTGCAAGATAGCCTTGCAGATTATCGGGGGGTGGGGGTGGGGGGGACTCCCTACCATTTTGCTGCTACTTTAGTTCTTTTAGTATTTTCGCTTTGCTGTTAGCATTTACAAATGGTGTAAGGCATTTCCTTGCTTGAATCTGCTCTCACGCTGCCTCCTCCTCATATTCCCGTGACAGTTCCAATTCTGTCTACTTTTCAAGGCCATCTCAACCTTTCCACCAGGAAACTAACATTGCAGCTCTCAAACCAAGGTACGTTTTTCTCCTGACGGCTCCCGAGCGCGTCCTACACTTCGCTTCGCTTTCATTTCGAGGAGCCGGGCGTCCTCGAAGCCCCGCGCGCTCTGCACCGTCTGTGCACTGGGGTCCGGGCAGGGTTGGGCGCGCGGCGGCGGGGCGCGGGCTTCCTCCCGGCCGACCGCACTCTCCACGCCTGGAACGCGGGAGAAGCGGAGCACCGCCGCAGGCCGCGCGCGGCTCGGACGGGAGAGGCGCAGGGCCGCCAGGGAGGGTCCTCCCGGGGAGCTCTCCGAGGCTCCCGGCGGGCGGGCGGCCGGGCTGAGCGCTGTCAGAGGCGGGGGACAGCTGCCGCGCTGGCTCCGCGCCGCCCCTTCGGGGACCCGCGAGGTCCCTCAGGTGTCCTCCAAGTGCACCAGGCACCTTGGCAACGCCCGCGGGGACGCCGCAGAGGCGCGCGCCCGCCCAGACCGAGGCCGGGGTGAGGAGGCCGCGGCGCGCAGCCCGGTGGGTGCGCCCCCGCCCGCGCGCCCTCGCAGGAAGCCCCCGCCCCGGGGCCCTCCAGCCCGCGCGCGCCCCCGCGCTCGCGCACGCGCACGCCGCGCTCGGCGGCCTCGGCGCTGTCATGGCGGCCGGGAGCAGCTTCAGGGGGCGCTGGGACGGACGCGAGAGCCGTGGCGAGGCGAGCTGTGGCAGTAGCATCCTCACCACCCTCAGCAGCCTCCGTCGCGGCGTCCGTGGCGCCAGCTTTTGCAAAAGCTGAGTGCAGGGGTGGGGCGGGCCAGACCCCAGGGAGTTCTGGGCAGCTGCGGACTCCTAGGGAGCGGACTGGGGAAACTTGGAGGCTGCGACCAGGTGCACCGCCCTCCCGTCCTCCCTCCTCTCCTTTCCCTTCTCCTCGCCGCCCCGCCGCCCGCTGCCGCCCCTCCCGCCCGCCTCCCGCCACACACACCTCCCGCCCTCCCCGCCGAGCTCAGGTGCCCGCGCGCTCCGCCCCGTACCCCGCCTTTCCTGCCCTGATCGCCGCCGCCACCTCCGGCTCGGCGCTCCCGGGCTGGGGCGAGGACGAGTCCGCACAGCTGGGTGAGGGGACTTCGGAGGAGTCGGGGGTCCCCTCCGGCCCTGACCCCGGGACGGCCGCCCTCCCCGCGCACCTGTGAGAGCGGCCGCGGCCGGACCTGCGGAGGGAGCGCGGTGGGAGGAACCTGCGTGGCCCGGACCCGCCTGCCCCGCGCCTCTGCCGGGCCGCAGCGGTGGTGGCTGCGACCCGTGCCTCTCGGAACTTGTTGGACAGACAATTAATATTCTCCTCCTCGTCCGAAACCCTCCCAAACAAGCCCTGGCCCATCTAACATATATTTAATCTTCCAATAGGGTTTGGCGTTGTTGTCAGCCTCGGGGAGAGAGATTGGACAAACACCGTACTCTTCGGGAGGAGGAGGGCGACGCCAAGGACTTTCCACCTCGACCGCCTTTGGGCTTCTCAAGTTGAGGAGAGACCCTGTACGCTGCGTGTGTTGTGCTGATCGCTAGCGGAGCGGCTGCTGTCCCAGGGGTGACTCCGGGCTGCCCTTTCTCCTGAACTAGCAATGGCTAGTGAGGACAATCGCGTCCCTTCCCCGCCACCAACAGGTGATGGCGGAGGAGGTGGAGGGAAAGAAGAAACCCCTGCGGAAGGGGGTGCCTTGGCCCTGAAGCCAGGGCTCCCCATCAGGGGCATCAGAATGAAGTTTGCCGTGCTGACCGGGTTGGTGGAAGTGGGCGAAGTGTCCAACAGGGATATTGTGGAAACCGTCTTTAACCTGGTAAGTGGATGAGGGTTTCGTAAGCAGATACTTTTTTCGGTGAGTTGGTGAACAGGACTTTAGAGCTGCGCTCGTGTCCCTCGCACAGACTAATGGTGGCTTTTTCCGTGGATAGAAACGCAAAAATTCTATTTGACTTAATCTGAAACAAGTTCTTGTATTTTTTCAGTTTATAGGGAATTATGTAAATTTTGATGCTCGGGTTTTGTGAAAGTGAACAGGTTCCTTTTATGCTAAGAAAATAATTATTGCCATGGAAGTATTTTCGGGGTGGGGAAGTCTCCAGTGGAGGGGTTACTTGTAATTTTTATGTCCCCTATGACGAGTGTGTTCAAGCCTACATTTCTCATAACATTTAAAAAAAAGTTACTGGGACCTTTTTCTGAACTTGAGAAATATTAATCTTTGGGTCTGAGGACGTTTGGTTTTGCTGTAGTAAGATTTAAGTACAAAATTCTTGTTCACAGTGCTAACGAAAGTTTAATTTGTTGGAAATTAGTATTTTAAAATTTTGATAGTTTATTTTCAGAAACAACTAACACGTTAAATTTCAGGATGGGTTTAGGATTATGTTTAAAGCAATCTCGTGAAATTTGGCTTTTTCTTATCAAAAAGTATTGAGGCAGATACAGCATAATCTTTGTCTTTTGGAGGTTCGCATCTACTGGTAGTAGTAAAGCATGCTTGGTCATTAGAAGTTGCTGATTATATTCCTATAACTATGAATGTTATTTTTAAGATGTGGATACTTTTCACTTTTCTGTGTTCCATTCTTAGAAATAGTTAATGGAAATTTTAGATTTCTTTGTTCCAACTTCTTTTGCTCATAAATTTAAAGAATCAGGGAGAAGTTTGGCCTTAAAATACTGTAATTACCCCTCTTCTACTCAGCTCGTGTCAGATGACAGCACCAAGAGTGAATGTACAATACTGTGCTTGCAGCACCTGTGGCACCTTTTCCCTTTGGCTGTGTATTTTCAAAGTTAGGCTTATTTTATTCCAGGGCAGTTAATTATTTCCTTCATTAGACCTTTATTGCTAGTCTGGTCATTTGCAATGCAGCTTTTAGAATCAGAAAGTGCTTAGTTGGAGTTCACTCACTTTTGGAGTTTGAAAACTTCAAGCATTGCAGCATTTCTTTACACCTAATTCGGTAATTCTCTACAAATTACTCTACTAGGGGTCGGTGTATGAACACCCACAGACACACACATGTACACTCATTTAAAGAAACTATATAATTATAGAAATGCCCAGTGTATATAACTAGTATAGTCATCTCTGATAGGCATCCTACAACTTCACTAGCTATCAACATTTTAGGGCTCTCACCAGTGAGTCTCAAGGAGATAAACTGCAAATTGATCTATTCCTTTATAGTATAGACTGAGAAACTTTTGTTTCTGGTTTTTTTCCCTTTGCTAAACTTCATGTGCCTTGGATGATACACAGAAATCTGTGGCAGTGATCTAGGGTGTAATTAGTTGTTTGTGTATGAAGGAACAGGCTTCTTTTGCAGGATGATCAGACTCTTCTGTTCTTTAGAATGTGCTGTGTGGGGGTGGAAGACCAAATATGAGTCACTTGTGTTTTTACCATCACAGAAAATCTGAATTCTCAAGTAGCAGTTTGCTTGCTGATAGAAGGACAGGACTGGTAGAGATTTTAAGGTCATTGGTTAAGTCCTTCGAAGTTGCCTGTTTGCAGGGCAGCGGGTGATGGTGTTCAAGAAGAGAGATGATCTGTTTAATGACACTCATCTCTTCACTACCATTCTCCTGTCTGAGAGGGTGGGGAAAGTTGCTGAGAGGAATAGAAAGCAGTTCATTTCTTCCACTGGCCCTCGCAGTACTGTCAGTGATCCCCATGTGGGATCTTGGCTGCTCTTTAGAGAATTGTGGGAACTGAAATAGTAGGAATCTGGTGAGTTCACGTCGGTGTTGTTAGTATTGTTGCACCTAAGTATTTCCTGTCTTAATTCTACTCAAAGAAGGAAACTACATTAACTAAGAGATGTGATTTTTCTTTCTTGTACTGGAGATTGAACCCAGAGATGCTGTACCACTGAGCTACATCCTAGCCCTTTTCAGGGTCTCACTAAGTTGCCCAAGCAGGTCTCAAAATAGCAGTCATTCTGCCTCAGTCTCCCAAGTAGCTGGGATTACAGGATTCTGCATGTGTGGCTAGATGTGATCTTTATAAAGGTACTACCAGGGACCAGGTGTTTTGCATACATTATTTAATGCTTCTCTGAACAGTTCTTTTAATACATTCGTCCCGTTTCATCGATGCCCTGTAAGATTAAGTAGCTTACCCACAGTTTGATTCTTAGAGTGACTGTCCTTTTAGGAGTATATCTTGTCTCATGGATCAGTGTAGTTGTTTCCTTCTCTTAAGTGTTTGTATCTTAGGCATTGCTTTGCCCTGTGAATACAAGTGTATTGGTCCTGCTAAATACTAATGGTGAAACCGTCAGATTTTATTTATTTACTTTTTAAATTTAACTTTCAAGTAGCTACCAAAAATTGATTAAAAAGACTTTAGAAGTAAAAAATATTTTTCAGATCATGCAGTTTTCTTTTCATTAGGTATGTCCAGAAAGTTTGATATTAAATTTTTTTGATACATTGAAGTGAAACTTTCAAAATTGTGAAAAGTAGGATACCAAAACCAAAAAAGCCATGAAATAGTATCACAGTGGAAGTCCTGTGAGACTACCATTTAATTTCATGAAGCAGTGTATTATCAGTATCACTTAATCTTCATGTGTGTCCTTCCTTTTTATTCCTGCATCAGCCCATCCTGGCTACAGGATCACGCCACTGTGCCCAGCTAGAAATTGCCTACTGATTCTTTTTTACTGATTAAATATTAGCTGCTTAAATAGTAAGTCTGCAGTGTTAAAATTAAATGACTTGCTCTCTCCAGAGTTGGCCATATAGTAAGTGGAAGAGCCCTAGAATTGCTCCAGAGGTCTATCTTTATGAAGTGCTGCTTTCCAAGATTGCTAATGTAGCTTGCCTTGATTCTGTTATGAATTCCTATGAAATTTACTACCCTTCTTATAATTTCTCTTTTTTTTCCTTTGTCTTTTTGAGGCAGGGTCTCGCTATGCAATTCAGGCTGGCCTTAAGCTCATTTTGTAGCTCAGGCTGGTCTCGAACTCATGATGATTCTCCTGCCTTAGCCTCCCAAGTGCTGGGTTGTAATTTTCTCAAAACTGTTTTACAGATAGACCTTGATTAGTGGAACACTAGTGTCTTCAATTGTTTCAAACTTCAGGTCAACTTTTATATTTTTCTTGTTGTGATTTAAAATCATTTTATGGGTGGTTGAAATAATTTGTCTAACTTTTGGAAACAGCATAATTAATATATTGGCATGTTTCAGGAGGTTACCATCAGATATTTAAAGATATTCAGTGCTATGTAATTGAAGAATAGTGTTTTCCATTTCCACATTTTCAAAAGCTTTTTGTTTAGAAACTATCTATGTGAGGGCTGGGGGTATAGCTCAGTGGCATGAGCACCTGCCTGGCAAGTGTGAGGTCCTGAGTTTGAATCCTAGTACCAAAAAAAAAAAGAAAGAATCTATGTGATTTTTAATTAAAATATTACAGTTTAAAAGAATGTAATTTTTCATAACCCACTATATTGTATTTGACTTATGTCCTGCTAAACACCGTGTGGTACAAACCCTTAGTACCTGTAGGAGACGAGCAGATCACGTAAAGATTCTGTTCATGTTGGCTGAGTATGGAATGAGCTTTGTGGACCTAAAATGGCAGCTGTTAGTTGGATGTGGTGGCATACACCTGTAACCCCAGCACACATGGAAGGCTGAGGCAGAAGGGTGGTAAGTTCAAGCCTAACCTGGGTAAGTCAGCAACTTAGCTAACTTTTCTTAAGACCTTATCTCAAAATAAAAAATGAGAAGAAAGGGCTGGGGTTGTAGTTCAGTGCAAAGGCCCTAGGTTCAATTCCTCATGCTGGAAAAAAAAAGCAGTGGTCAGTGACTTGCAGTAATATGAACCCAGTGGCATCATGCCTTTTGATTGTTTTTTTTTTTTTTTTTTTCAGGAAAAATTAGATGTCTAGATTTAAAAAATAACACTTTAAATGTCAAATTAAGAGATTTAAAAATAGCATGTGGGCCACATAAACTCATCTGAGGTTTACTGTTTAAGCTTTTACATGAATTTTTACCAGGAAGATAATCATTGAATATGTTTTTATTGTGATGCATACCAGAACTATTTCCTCAATACCTGTCTTGTACATTCAAGGATGAAAAGCAGTGCATCCCAAAACACACTAGTTAATGAGCTGCTCCCTCCCATACCGATATTTAATTCATGTTGTACGTAATGGAAAACCCGAAAGGACTAGAGGTCCATCTGTCTGGCAGTACAAGGTGTGGTAAGATAGGAGCAGTCCGAGTGGAGACCCAGTTTCTTTCTGTTTCTGTTTTGCTTGCATTATGCTTTCTATGATGGCAGCATTGACTTGTGGCAGTTCCCCTCATGGATGTGATGTGGCCACCAGTGGTAGTTGGGGCCACATGTGTTTTTGTTCACATCTCTGGAGAGAGCCTCTCTGTCATAATGCTCTAAACTAGTTGGACTGCTGCAGTGATAGGCCCACTGAAACATGCTGACTGGTGTATGTAGTGTGTATGTTTTATATATGCAATTTGATTATTTTTAGGGAATTTATAGAGTTTTGCAACCATCACCACAATCTAATTTTATGTACATCCATCCATCCATCCATTATCATGGTACTTGGGATCGAACCCAGGGCTTTTGTACTGAGCTACATCCCCAGTTCTTTTATTTTTTATTTTGAGATAAGCCTTATAAGGTTGACACATTGTCCAGGTAGGGTTTGAAATTATCCTCCTGCTTTAGCCTTCTTGTAGCTGGTATTATAGGCATGTACCACTAAGCCTGGCTTTTTTGCAAATTTTGAGTAAACCTTTAAAATTGGTCATTAAAGTACTTCTTTAGGTATATTTTTGCATGTGAATTTTTAAGAGGAATAAATGTTGAAGAATGTGTATGGTTTGTATTATTAGGTTTTTAATGCTGGTAACTAAAAGAAATTTAGACGAATTGATGAAATTTAAAAAAACTTTGTAGTTTAAGCTGGATGTGGTGGTGCAAGCCTGTAATCTCAGCACTAGGGAGGCTGAGGCAGGAGGAGTGCCACAAGAGGCCAGCCTGGGTTACATAGAGAGTTCAAGGCCAGCCTGGACTACACAGTGAGATTCTATCTCAAAAAACAAACAAAAAACTTTATAGTTTCTTAGAAAAGGTAGACGTGATAATTAGGCTTTTATAGGTATATAGTCTTGTTTTCTTTTGAATTGGTTCATTTTAAACTGAGAAATAATTTGGGAATTGAAAAGCTGGATTTTTCCCCTTTTGTTTTAGGAGTTAATAGGAAAGGAAACTAAGTAAGCTTTTGGTTTTTCATACTGATCTAGCTGAACTGCTCCAGTTTAATTTTATTAAGCACCTCTTGCTACACATTCTTCTTTACACTAAGGCACAACCCCAGCCTTTTTTTTTTCCCCTCCATTATTTTCAGACACAATCTTGCCAAGTCACTTAAATTGTTCAGGCTGGGGCTGGGGTTGGCCTTTTGATTCTTCTGCCTCAGGCTCCTAGAGTGCTGGGATTACAGGTGTGTGCAGCCATGCCTCGCTACTTGTTTTTATTTATTTATTTATTTTTTGAGACAGAATCTCTCTGTAGTTCTGGCTAGCTTGCAATTCCCAGTAGCCTAGGGTGGCCTTGAACTTGCAGTCCTCCCTCAGCCTCTGGAGTGCTGGAATTCCAGGAGTGTCCATGCTTGGCCCTCACATATATAATCTTGAAAGTATTTGGAAATACATTCATAGTGCATTTTTGTTTCATAATGCATGGATAAACCATAAAATGGTTTATCTTTGTATCTCCAGAGGTTTTTTTTTTTTTTTTTTTTTTTTGTCTTTTTGAGACACTATGCAGTTCAGGCTGGCCTTAAGCTCACTTTGTAGCCCAGGCTTGGCCTCAAACTCACAGTGACTCTTCCGCCTCAGCCTCCTGAGTGCTGGGATTACAGGCACGTGCCACCATGCCTGCCTTCACCATTTAGCATATTTTTTTGGTCCTGGGATGGAACTCAGGACCTCACACTTGCCAGGCAGGTGCTATGCTGCTGAGCTATGTCCCCGGCCCTCATAATTTTATATATGTGTGTGTGTGTGTGTGTGTGTGTGTGTGTGTGTGTTTCTGCTGTAATGCCTGGTACAAAATTGAACTAAAAATAATAGTGCCTGTGAGGGAAAAATAAGGTTGTGGAGGGTTATTGAAAGCCCGTGGAATTTTGTAACCAAAAGACTCATGGAATCAGTAATTGTGTCAATAAGGGTGCTACTTAGGTTAAATCCTTGCTGGTATTTTCACCTTTGCGTCATCATCTGTGGCACTAACCCAGAAGCTTACCCTTCTTTGACATATAAGTTTGGCAGGACATTCACTCTTGGCTTCTGATAGAGATCCATTTCACTATGGAAATTTGATCCAAGGTATAGCTGACTTCATTAATGCATTGTTTTAATTCAGTGGGGACAATGCCTGCAGTTTCCTTCTCTCTGTTGTTTCACCTTGCCACATACTTAGCATAGTGGAAAAACCACAGTGGTTCTCTTTTTCTAGAGACAAGGCCTCACTGTATAGTTGAGGCTGGCCTTGAACTCACCATGTAGACAAGCCAGCTATGCATGGTAGTGCACACCTATAATTCCAGCATTTGGGAGGCCGAGGCAGGAGGATCACTATGAGTTCAAGGCCAGCCTGGGCTACAAGCAAAAAACCCAAAAACTGTGTAGTCCAGGCCAGTCTCAAACTCATGGGAGTCCTCCTGCATCAGCCTCCTGAGTGCTGTAATTATAGGTATGTACCACCTTGCCCACTCTGTAGACGTTCCTGAAGTCACTGATGCACTGTGTTAAAGGAAAGTGTATAGGTTTTCTGTCTTTTTATAAGATGTGCGTATATGGTTAAGGATTTCTTTTAATTTTGGTGGAAGAAAATTGTACACAAACTTATCACTTCCACATTATTTACATATTACTCTTTAATAATTCTGTAGGAGGTCATTGAAGGCAGAATTGCAGTGTTCACTCTTAAGTGATGAAACTGAGACACAAAGGTGATAGGTAACTTGTACAAGTCACTGAACAAGTCCATTATACTGTATAGAGCACATAATTACAAAGAACTTTACTTTTAAAGAGAACTTCAGTTGTGAACCGTTGGTTTAGGGCATCCTAATTTTCTGCGGCATGCCATGCGTTCGCCCCTCCTCACCCTCCCCTCCTTGTGATACTGAGGATTGAACCCAGTACCTTCACCCAGATCTGCATCTAGCTACTTGCCCAGACCAGCTCAAACTTGCAGTCCTCCTGCCTCAACCTCCCTGAGTGCTAGGATTACAAACATGTGCCTGACTGTATGTTTCATTTTAATTTTTATTAACAAATGTTTTAAGTACTTTCATCATGGGGAGTTGGTACCTATACAGAACACATCTTAATTCTTTTCATGTCCCTGTCCCCTCCCTTTCTTCCCTGCTACATCTTCCTTCTTTTTTTCTTGAGACAGGGTCTCACTGTGCAGTTCAGAGTAGTTTTGAACTCACTGTTATTAGCCCAGGCTGTCCTCGACCCTGAGACAGTGCTCCTGTCTTAGCCTCCTGAGTGCTGGGATACAGCCATGTGCCACCACCCCTGGTTTTTTGTTTTGTTGTTTTTTGTTTGAGACGGGTTTCACTGTGTGTAGCTGAGGCTGGCCTTGAACTCATGGCCATCCTCCTGCCTCAGCCTCTCAAGAGTGTGCCACCATGCCTAGCTCATGTATCTTTCAGTCACAGAATTGAGTAGTCAGTCTGGAAAGGAAGCCAGCTTGTTTAAAACTTGACTAACGTAGTCACATTTTGCTATATGGGAAGTAGTTTTTTGGTTATTGTTGTTTTTTGCTTTTATTTAATTTTTTATGTGTTTCTGCTCAGAGTTTGGTGCAGTGTGTGCCCCCTCAAGCGCATGGCCACCTGGTGAAGTCAGCTGCCTATGGTTTTTTGGCATGGTAACTTGCAGTGTGTGCTAGGAAAAGGGAGATTTTAATGACTACAATATTCAAATTAGGTGAATGATGCAATCCATTATTCATTAGACAAGATCCAGAGTTCCTCCCCTCCCCCCCTCCCCTCCTCTCCCCTCCTTCCCCCTCCCCCTTCCTCCTCCCCTTCTTTCCTTTGCGTATGTTTTAGTTACTTTTCCATTGCTGGGACAAGATACCTGACATACGTAATTGAAAGCAGGAGAAGGTTATTCTGGCTTTTTGTTTCAGGTGATGGTTGGCTCCAAGGGGGTAACGTGCTTGCCCCATGCCAGCCAGGAAGCAGAGAATAGGAGAGAGTCACAGCTAGAGCATGGGGCAAAAATTGTTACACAGAATGCGGCAAATCATCGAGATGATTATACATCATAACCAAGTTGGATTCAACCCAGGGATGTAGGGGATGGTTCAGCATACCTAAATCAGCCTCTGTGCTGGCTCACCCTGGTAATCCCAGCACTCGGGAGGCTGAGGCAGGAGGAGCACGCGGAGTTCAAGACCAGCCTGGGCTACAGAGTGAGTTCAAGGCCAGTCTGAACTGCAAGGTGAGACCCTGTTTCAAAAACAAAAAACAAAACAAAGCAAAACAATAATACCTAAAACAGTAAATGTAATGCACCGTATTAACAGAACCAAGGATAAAAACCACACGAACATCTCAATGGATCAGAAAAAGCTTTTGACAAAATTCAGCACCCTTTCATGATAAAAAACCCTATAGAAAATTGGAATAGATGGTCTTTTCCTCAATCTGATAAAAGTCATCTGTGACAAACCAACAGCCAACATAACATTAAATGAACAAAAGCTGAAAGCTTTCACTCGAAAATCAGGGGCTGGGCAAGGGTGCCCACTGTCTCTTACTCAATATAGTTCTGAAACTTACTCAATGTAGTTCTGAAAACTTTAACCAGAGCAGTTAGATACGAAAGAAATAAAAGGAATAATAGGAAAGGAAATAGCTAAATTATCATTATTCATGGATGACATGACATACTACATAGAAGTCCCCAAAAACTCCACCAAAAGACTTCTTTTGATGAGCAAAATCAGAAGTATAGCTGAATACAGTCAAGACTCAAAAATCAATATCCTTCCAGTACACAGATAATAAACAGAGAGAAATTAAGGAAGCACAACCTCTCATAATAGTATCCAATGAAATGAAATACCTAGGAGTCAATCTAATGAAGGAAATAAAAGATCTCTATGTTGAAAACTACAGTACTCTGAAAAAGGAGATTGAAGAGGATATCAGAAAATGGAAAGATTGTTGGGCCTGGTTAGTACTTGGGTGGGAGAAAATGGAAAGATATCCCTTGCTCTTGGAACTTGCAGTGCTTCTCCTGCCTCAGCCTCCCCAGTGCTAGGATACAGGGGTGATCCACCATGGCTGGCTGATTGAGGTATGCTGAACCACCCCCTGCATCCTTGGGTCGAGTCTAGCTTGGTTTCTTTTTCTTTTTTTTTTTTTTTTTTTTGCGGTACTGGGGATCGAACTCAGGACCCTGCGCTTGCTAGGCAAGTGCTTATTCCACTGAGCTATATCCCCAGCCCTCTAGCTTGGTTATGATGTATAATCATCTTGATAATTTGCTGCATTCTGTTTGTCAGTATCTTATGGAGGATTTTTGCTTCTATGTTTATTAAGAGTTTTCTCAAATTGAGCAGGCTGGCCTCAAAGTTGTAATCCTCCTGCCTCAGCCTTCCTGATAGCTGATATTACAGGCCCATATCATCATGCCCAGCTTGGGTTCAGAATTATAGTTAATGATCATTTCTTCTTACTACAGCATTTTGAAAATATGATCTGTTCCCCTCTACTCTCGTTTGTTATTGAAATTTTTGCTGTTGGCATTTTAATTGCTTAACTTTAAGGTAGTTTGTCTTTCTAGTTGCTTTTAGAATTTTTTTCTTTGACATTGAGGTTCTGTATTTTTTGGTAACTTGTCTAGGGGAAATTGTCATCGTTTCTGGAAAATTCTCATAAATAACTCCATTTTTTCAATTTATTTGTTTGTATACTGAAATTCCTGATACAAAATATGTGGGTTATTCTCATTGTTTCATAACTCTCTCTTTTTTTTTTTTGTTTGGACAGGGTCTTGCTTTGCAGTTGAGGCTGGCCTTGAGCTCACTTTGTAGCCCAGGCTGGCCTTGAACTTGGAACCATCCTCCTGCCTCAGCCTCCTGAGTGCTGGGATTACAGGTGTGTGCCACCACACCTGGCTTTGTTTTATAACTCTTAATATTTCATATTTTCAGTCTCTTCCAGTTTCTTTTTTTAAATCATTGTTTAGTCCATAGTCTAACCTGTTATCTTTTTACTTTGATTGAGTATTTTTTTTATAAATTCTTCAAATCTGTGTGGTTTTTAAAATAGAATCTTCTATTTTAATACTGTCTATTTAATAATTCTGCCTTCCTCCTTTTATTGTGTGCCTTTTTTTAGCATAGGTAGTTTTATTGTTTCCTCTATTGGATGATTTTTGAAAATAATGTGCAGAAATGAATAGTTTCAAACTATGTAAATATATTATGCCATGTTATTAATCCACTAAATCATAAGCAGTTGCCAAGCTGAATAAGTTACAAATAATAATTCTGGCTTGAACAGAAATGTGCATTGTTTTCAGAGTTCTTAACAGTTGCCCACTAATAGAAATCTCCAAAGCTGAACCTAGAGTTGGAAGGTGAGTTTCACAGTAATGTAATTTTAACCTCCTTTTACATTCACTTTAATATATTACTAGGATGTTTATATTCTGTGTCACAGTGGTGTTTTCCAGTGTTCACAATTTGCAGTTTCAATTTGTACATATATGAGTCACTAACATAAGGGGCAGTTCTTACTATTACAAACTACCCCTAAAAAGAAAAAAAATTAAACCATATGCTACCCCCAATTTTTTTTTTTTTTTTTGAGACAGGGTCTCATTATGCAATTCAGGCTGACCTTGAACTCAGTGTGTAGCCCAAGCTGGCCTCAAGATTGTGGCAATTCTCCTGTCTCAGCCTCCTGAATGCTGAGATTATAAGTTTGTGCCACTTTGCCTGGCTTGGGGGTGTCTTTGTAAAAGGCTTGCACTGCTGATTTTTAGGGGCTTGTGTCTTCACTATTTTGTGAATCTTATAAAAATGATGTGTTATGTCTATGGGTTCTTATTTTTGGCTGTACTTTGCCATCTGGTTGGATTCATGTTTGTTTGTGTCTCTTCCAACCCAGAATCTCCTGAAAGAAACCAGAAGTTTCAATTTGAGTTTGTTTAGATGACCCCCACAGTGTGGATTCTGTGCCCAAGCTGGCATAGGTGGATGAGAGGCTGTCCTTTTTCTCTCCTGCCCAGATTGAGCGAGGTGAATGCCCAGTGTCCCTGGCATGGAGCAGCTTCCTCGCCGCAGCCTGATGCCCTTGCTGCACCCCTTGTCACAGACCCAGCCTCCTTCTGAGCCCTATATTAGTGGGCACTGCCGGCTGAGGCAGCGCCAGGGCCACCGCTGCTTTGCTGTCATTTCTCTCTTTAGTCTAAACACTCATGGAAAGGACATATTTTTTGTTTGTTTTGTTTGCTATTTAGCTTTTTAAGGAATTCTGAGCCACGAGTGTCTTTCTGGACAGCTAGTCTGCAGCATTGCTGGAAATGTATCTGGTATCTCCCCCATTCGCTGTGCGACCGTCCCCTTCCTTCCCGCAAGGTCTCTGTTCAAATACCACCTTATTGGATAAACTTTCCTCACTGCCAAAACAATACCCTCATTCTTGTCTCTCTGGGGTTCTTTCTCTTGTGTTCAAGCCAGCTTGAATTTACTATGTAGCAAAGTTGGCCTTGAACTCCTGGCAGTCTCCCTGTCTCAGCCTCCTGAGTGCTGGGATTACAGGTGTGTGCCACTGTGCCCAATTCTTGTCATTTTGTCTCTTATGCCTTGCTTTATTTTTCATGTTTACTCCATCATTTATTTAGTTTAGTCTATGTTTTCTTATGTTAGAACATGCTGTCTGAGGGTGAAGGCTTCTTTTATTTTGGTGTACTGCTTTATTGGTACTTCTTAGAATAGTGGCTTACATATACTAGGTATTCAGAAAGTACATGTTGGATGAATGAATGTGCTAGGTAAGTGCTTGAAGTCGGTATTTATAAGCTCTCTCTCTCTCTGTTGGTGGTGTGAGGGTCCACGCTAGGCGAATGCTTTATCATTGGGCTATTCTGCCACCCTATTTAGCCGTCTGATCCTCAGAGTAACTCTTATGAGGTGGATACCCTGTTTCTGTATTTTTAAATTAATGAATTAATTTATTTTTGTACTTGGAATTGAACTCAAGACCGTGCACTTGGAAGGCAGGCATTGTGCTGCTGAGCTATGACCCGGGCCAATTTTGTATTTTTAAAATATGCAATATCTAACAGCTTCTGGCATATTAAAGATAGAATAACAAATTATTTGCTTAACTTTGATCAGGCAAGCATCTTATGCTAGTATTTGTCTTGAGCTGCTCACTTTAACCATGTAATTCTAAGGCATATTGGTTTAGAATTGAGATATAGAAGTAAGAATCAAGGGGCTGGGGATATAGCTCAGTGGAATAAGCGCTTGCCTAGCAAGCGCAGGGTCCTGAGTTCGATCCTCAGTACCGCCAAAAAAAAAAAAAAAGAAGAAAGAATCAAAGGCTTGTAATCCCAGCACGCTGAGAGGTTGAGCAGGGAGATCTCAAGTTTGTGCCCACCCTAGGCAATTTAGTGACTCAGTAAGACCCTATCTCAAAATAAAAAGTGCTGAGGATGTAGACCAGTGCGAAGGTGTGCGATTTCCACTACTGCAAGAAAAACAGAGTCAGAATCATTCCAGCGGTTCTGTGGTTGACGTGCCCCCTCCTCTACCGCACAGCGTTAAAGTCAGCCAGGTCTGTTAGTGCTGTGTGCAGTTCTCACTTAGCGAGTGAAGTGAGCAACTCTGATGCAGGCTCTGCTTTCCTGTACGTTTTGTCCTGGGAGCGCTTCTCCTGTTTTTTTTTTCTGGTCCTTGAACGTGTTTGTCCTCTTTTTAATTATTTTGAATGTGGTGATGGGGTTTTACCTGTTTACATTTCCTGCCATTTTGTCGTTGCAAGGGACCTAAGGAAGAGCACAGTTTAACCCTCTCAGTTTCTAGTTGAGGAAATCGAGGCTCTGAAACGTGTCCGGGTAGGCCATCTGGTGAAGCCCAGCTTCCCCAAATCTCACGCATTTCTTCTTTACTTGGGCACAGTTTAGTGAACAAGTTTTATGATTCCTCCTTTCATTTGAGACCAAAAATGTATTTTTTTCCTTGTACTGGGAATTGAGCTCAGGGCCTTTACACTGAGCTATGTTCTAGCCCTTTTGTATTTTTTTGTTTTTATTTTGAGACAGGATCTTGCAAAGTCACAGATTGGGCTTGAATTTGTGATTGTTCTGCCTTAGCCTCCCGCAATGGCAGGCCTACCTATAGACAAAAGCTTTTTCTTTATTTTTCTCTTGCTTCTTTCTTCAGACTTACACTCATAGGTCATTCTGGTCGTCATTGTTTATATGGAGTTCCTGATTGTTTCTTTCTGAGGACTAGTTGTCTATAATAGAATGTGTTTTTTATTTTAAAGAGAAGAAACAATAGCAAAATAACAACAAAGACAAAATCAAAACAACACAAAAACAAAAAAATACACAATTTCAAAACAAGATGATAGAAAATTAACAGTGGTTGTTATATTACATATTGTTATCTTCAATGAAGTTGCTGAGATGATCAGATATAAGAATGCAAGATTGATCAAACCACTAAAGAGAATAAAAAATAATTTGTGCTTTTCTATTTGTCATATAGACAAATTAGGGAACTAGTATTTTGTCAATTGAGATGTAAGCAAGGAAGCTAGCACCCTAGCAAAAAACCTTGTTTTTTGCAGTACTGGTTGTTGAACCCAGGGCTTTCACACTGAGCTGTATCTCTAGGCTTCCCTTCTCTCTCCTTTTTTTGTGAGGTAGGGTCTTACTTATTTGCTAAATTTCCTATGCTGGGCTTGAACTTGTGATCCTCCTGCCTCAGCTTCCCAAGAGTGCTGGGGTTATAGATGTGTGCTGCCATGCCCAGTAGGAAAGTAACATTTTTTGAGAACCAGGTACTCTAGTTTTTAAATAAGAGCAGGCCTCTTTATTTTATTGGTACCATTCATCATAGGAAGTTTGCACCTGTGTGTGATACAGCTTGTTGCCACTTTTTCCCTGTTCCCCTCCTTCCTTCAGTCCCTCCTCCCTTCCTTATTTACAAAAGCTTTGTTTCTGTTTTTTCCTTCTATTCTTTCTTTCTTGTCCCTTCTTTCCTTTCTCCTTCCCCTGTCCTTTTTTCCCCTTCTCATTTGAACATTTTCTTCCTGTTTCCCAATACCCGCTGTACATTTTGGTCCTTATTTACACTGTCAGTTTCGCACACTAGAGAAACGGTGCGATATTTGAACATGTGTGTCTGATTTATTTCACTTAAGCATGGGTCTCAAGGTGCATCCATTTAGCTAGAAGTGTGAGTTCATGTACTTTATATTTATTTGCAACTTTTTACAGCGCCAGTTGTCAGAGGCTCCTGCAGTCCCCAGTCTTCCCAGTTGCTGCTGTGTTACAGCAGTGCACACGGGAAGAACGAGCAAGAGACAAAATAAAGGTGCAGACAGGGCTCTAGGATGACGAGTTGTTTGCGGGGAGCCCGGAACCTCGGTGTTTCTCCTCTAAGACTCAGTCAAGGACTGCGGGTGAAGGGCAGCAGTGTGTCCAGGACTGTGGAGGGACAGGAAGAAGAAGAGAGCATTCTTGCAAGGACAAGGATGAAATGGGCACTGAGGAAACTGTGGTTCCCCAGGTGCCTATCGTCTCCAGCAGGTCTCATCTTGCCCTGTGAGCACCAGCGCAGTCCTTGGCCTGAGGGCTTCCAGCTGTGACCTGAAAAGAGCCGACTTTCCAGGCTGAGCCTTAATCTCACTGTGTAGCCCAGGCTGGCCTTGAACTCGCAGCGATCTTCCTGCCTTGGCCTCCTGAGTGCTGGGATTACAAGCGTGCATCAGCTCATCTAGCTTCCTTATACTTTTTTTTGTCTTTTTAAGACAGAGTCTCCCTATGTGGTTCAGGCTGGTCTTGAGCTCAATTTGTAGCCGAGGCTGGCCTCAAACTCAATAATCTGCCTGCTTCAGCCTCCTGAGTGCTGGGATTACAGGTGTGCACCACCACGCCCAGCTGCTTCTATATACTTTGTGACTTAACACTATCTTTTTTTTTTGGTATCAGGAATCGAACTCAGGATCTTATGCTTGCCGGGTAGGCACTTGTGCCACTGAGCTATATCTCTGGCCCTCCATATACTTTAAAATAGTTACAATATTATTTGTATAAACTTTTCTTAACCCTGAAGGATTATAGTAATATTATTTGTAAAATTAAATTTATAGTATAGTGAATTTTGCTAAATTCTTCTGGAGTATAAATATGAATTAATTTTTCTAGAATAAATTAGATGGCTTAATTTAAAGGGTTAGGAACATCGTGATGTGTACATATGTGTGTATGTACACAGAGTGCATGAAAGTGTGTGCGTCCATGCATGTGAGCACAGTTTGGCAGCAAGATGGAAATGGATTTTTCCCTCTGAATTTCAGTCTGCAAGATATCTACAGGTATCGTGTAGGTGGTAAGGGATTAATTGGAAAACAAGACTCAGACGGTTAGGGTTTGACCCTACAGTGAAATACGTGGGACTTACAGAATAGTTATAGATTTGTTGTTGCCGTTTTGCTTTCTGAGACAGGGTCTCACTATGTAGTTTGGGCTGACCCACTAGCTAGCTTGGGCTGGTCTTGAATGTGGGGTAATCCTGCTGCTCCAGCCTCCAGAGTGCTAGGATTATGGTTGTGTGCCACCAAGACTGGCTAGATTTTTATTTATTTATTTATTTTGGTTTTACAAATTTAATGCTTTATTTTTAGTTTTTATTTTGGTCTTTTTGAGACAGGGTCTCACTATGCAGTTCAGGCTGGTCTTGAACTCACTTTGTGGCCCACGCTGGCCTTGAACTCAAAGTGATCGTCTTGCCTCAGCCTCTTGAATGCTGGGATTAAAGGCATGCGTCGCCACACATGGCCTGGCTGGATTTTTAGATGTAGTTTTGTTTTTCTTTTTTTCATTGAATATTTGTCTTTGAATGCTTTTCATAAGAATCTTTTACCTTATGAACTTTTCTAGAAATCATATTTCTCTGATTTTGTCTTTTGTGTACTCTCTTGGGTTTGTTTTTAGTAAGATGAGTGCACTCGTTAATTCATTGTCTTTTGTGTACACTATTAGCACAGGGCTGATTTTCCTTTACCATACTACTGCCTGCCTTCTTTTTTCCTTCTCTCCCTCCCTTCCTTTTCCTCCCTCTATTTAGTTGTGACTTTCAGTACAGCATCTATATCATCTTGAGCAAAAAAATTACCTCTCTTTTTCTTAATTTTCTTTTAGGTAAGATAGAGCTGATTCTGTCTTAGAATTCTTACATGTTAAAACACTTAATAGGCACTTAATGCTGATTGCTTGCCCCTCCCACCATGTAAATAGCTATTAAAAACTCATTTGCAGGCTTTAACATTTGACTTACTAAGCCAGGCATGATGGCATACACCTGTAATGCAGAATTCTAGGAAGCTGAGACAGGAGGATTGCAAGTTTGAACTCAGCTTGGGAGAGTCAGCCACTGAGTGAGACTCTATCTCACTAGGGCTAGGGATGTAGTACCATGGGAAGCCCCAGGTTTAATCCCCAGTACCAAAAATGCAAAACAAAAAGTGACCTGCTGTCAGTGTTAAAAAAAAATGCACCACAGAATCTTGGACGTACACAAAAACATGAAATAACAACTACACACCCATCACCCAGCTTCTATCATTCTCACCTTTTTTGTGTGTCACTTTAAGAATATTTAGCATTTTTATGTGTGTTCCCTTTGCCTCTCTGTGATTTGCTAATAAACTTTAGGGAACAGTTTTAGAGACTTAAAATCTACTACCAAAATTTATATGAAATCCAGGAGATAGTAGTTGGGCATGGTGGTGTGTGCCTGTAATCCCAGGCCCTTGAGAGGCTTTTGGAGGAGGCTTATACATTGGAGGCCAGCCTGGGAACATATTGAACCTTGTCTCAAAATAAAGAAAAGAAAAAAGTGCTGGGGATGTAGCTTAGCGGTAGAGAAGCCTTAGGTTCAGTCCCTAGTACACACACACACACACACACACACACGCACACGCACACGCACACGCACACACACGCATGCAGGCTTGGTGAGCTAGTATCTTGGAGTCGTGACATTTTGCTTATCTCTTCAAATGATTTTGGATTTAAAATTGTCTGAGGCCTTCCTTCTTTCCTTCTCACTGTTTTTTTGTACAAAGGGTTTGACTTTATTATTTTTGTGTATTTGAGATAGAAATTTAATAATCTACTGTAAGATAGTACTGATTTGGGTTTGTTTTTAGTAAGATGAGTGCACTTACTAATTCATGCTTTCATTCTCTGTGGTGGAGATTTTGCACCCTTCTGTGCATACTGTATCTACTGTATCATTGTCAACTTTAAGGGATCTGAATGATTTACCTGGTACTTCCTTGTAATTCTAGCTTTGAGAAAGGCGTTCTGTGTTCTTGTTTTGCCTCCTGTCACTGCTGGGGTTGGGGTGAAACATTCTCAATTGCAAAGATCACAGCCACAAGAGCTGCTGTGGACTGTGGGTAATTTAGGTTCTTGTTTCTGGTGGAAAATGCTGGCATTTTCCCAACCTGTATAAATCTAAACCCAACCTGTATAAATTTAAAAACGTGAAACAAAGTATGAAGAATAAGTATGAGGCTAGTCAGACTCTGACCCTAACGAGCCTGTTCTCATTTGCCTCCCCTCCTCGCTGGCCCCACAGAGTATATTGTTAGTGGCTTCTACATCCTATTGGTTTCCTGCCTTTTAGAGTAAGGTGGAAATTTCCACCTGGATTCTGTCTTTCTACCTGTGGAAGAGTCACTTGTTCCCCTTCTCCTCTTGGGCTTCCGCTTCTTTGCCTTGGAATCTCCATGCTCTTTTTTAAAACCAGTGGCTTCCTGTGAGTCTGGCAGAAGGGTAAGTGCCCATGAAATCTCTCTTTTCAGTTACCACAAGATGGGTAGGTCTCTGTGTTGTTTTCCTAATATGTTTGTTGTCCTCAGTAGAAGGAAGAATTAGCATGATAACTTTCATGAATTTCACTGATTGGCTTTAAGCACTCGCTATGCCAATCCACCCTTTCCCCTTTATATTTACCTAGATCTGTCCACATTTCAGATCATAGTTTAGCATCCTTGGCTGACTAAGGAGCCCAGAGGATGAGAAATATATGGTATCTTAGTTCTGTGTCCATGGTAAGGTTGTCTCTGTTTTGAATAGTATCATAGGTCATGAAATAAGATAAAAAATTACTATGTTACATGTGAGTTATAGCATACTAGTTACTTAAAACATGGCTTTCCAAATAATTTTTATCTACTCAGCTTAATTTATAACTAATAAATTAACGTTAACGGCTGATTATTATATTAAAAGAACTTCAGTGAAAGTTTGAGAACTAACTTTATGGGGTGGCACATGCCTATGGTCTCAACTACTCATAAGACTGAGGCAGGAGGATTAGAAAATTGAGTCCAGCCTGGGCAATTAATCAAGACTGTCTCAAAATAAAATAAAAAGGGTGGAGTGCTTGCCAAGGTCACTGCCCTGGGTTTAATCCCTTCCACCAGGAGGAAGATGTTTGAGAATTACTAGTTTCTAATCCAAGCATTTTGCTCTTAGAAAAATTTAGAATTAAAAAAACCCAAACAACTCTTATTTCTCTTACTGTTGCTCTTGGTCTTTATTGGGCAATGACAATAAAATCTTACCAACCAAAAGATAGTAAAATTGATCAGATCTTTGTGGAGTCTTTGAGTATATAGAACAAATTATAGTTAATATTTGAGTCAACTTTATAAATTAGGTGGGTGGTATTTTGTTTATCTAGGTGTTACTTAGTATTTTTTACATTATGGGAAGTGTACAAGACTTTGGAATTTATTTTATTTAATTTTATTGGGATAGGGTCTCACTGTGCAGTTCAGGCTGGCCTTGAACTCAGGGTGATCTCCTGCTTCATCCTCCCAAGTGCTGGGATTACAGGTGTGCGCCACCACACCCAGCTCTGGAATTTATTTTAGACTGTGCTTTGCTTGCTAGTTAAAAATTATTAATTTGGATTTCTCTTTATTATGCCTGTAATTACTTTTGAAGTATACTTGAAATAGTGGAATATTTCCATTCATACCTTTTATTTTATATTAAATTTACTTGGCTTAGCTCCTTTTAAAGAATAATTTTTAGATTCCAATTATATGAAAACACTGTTAATAGACTGTTTCCATATTCTAAATGATTTAGAAAAATTAGGGACAGCCTGCACTGCATGGAGAGACCCTGTCTCAAGAGAAAACAAAAAATCTGAAACAATATACGTATCTATATATCTATATCTATGTCTATATATTTATATCTGTATATTTATCTGTATAGAGTCCGCCAAAAATGTATATACATCAGGAAAAGAAAGACTTGAATATATATTTTTAATACCAAATTTATTATGACATCATGAGTTTAATACAAGTTACCTTTGGCCTGTACAATTACAAGAAGTTCTCAAAGTGGTGGCCGTTAGCTTCTAGACATTTATTAGAGCAGTGAACTGCTGATGTGTCTACATTTTTTTGGTGGTCTGCCTACCTACCTATCTCTGCGCTCCCTCCCCCATACACAGATAATATTCAGTTGGTTTTAGAGAAAGTAACTTTTAGTTTCTTATCATCTTGGAGATTGGTCCATCAAATATGGTGTATCTTTAATGAAAGAACAGCGTCTTCTTAATTATTGCTGATTTCTTCAGCCAAACATTTGTGGATGGAAATGCTGTACTCCTGGTATTTTCTGTGGCTCCGGCAGCATGTGCAGTTGGGCTGGCTTGGTTCTGGACCTGTTTGCTTGTCTGAGCTCAGGGTAGAGTTTATCTGCTTGGAGGCCAGGCTTCTGCCTCTCTGCCTTTCTCTCTGCTTCTCTCATGCTCCAGCAGGAACTTACTCCTGTTGCTTTGAGTACCAAATTTAAATACTAAAACAATGAAGCCATATTTAAAAGAACTAATTTATTAGCTTGACTATTTCTTGTATTTTATTAACATAATGATGTTCTTGAGAGCTATTGTGTTAGTGTAAGTTGCACTTTCGCCACATGCCTGGAGATTGTTAGGTTTTAAGTTCTTTAAACTGATTTCTGTAGGACTTCTTTTTATCTCTTGATGTTAGGTTACTAGCTGTCATTTTTGCTTTTTTTCCCAATTAAAAACTTACATTTCAATAATACATATTTTTTATAGTAATAAAGGTAGCACCTTAGCCACTAAAGTGTGTAACTCATTGATAGTAAGTGTGTCTAGTTGGTTGTGCAAGCATCCCCACCAGCCACTTCCAGAGCTCTTTCTCAGCTTTTAAAACTGGAATTGTATGCACTCAACAACTTCCATTTCTCCTCTCCCACCCTGGCAATGACTGTTCATTTTCTTCTATCTCTGGATATCATTTTCTTTTTAATAAAATAATTCCTTTTTATACCAATGAAAACATAAAATGTGAAAAAAGCTTTTTAACCAATACTATAGATTTCCATTTTTCAACATCTTATAAAAGGAATTTCAAGGATACATATGTCAATATGGATGGCGGCTGCGAGTTGGAATGGAAAACTTCAAATAAAGTGGAAAAGTCATCACACTGGATAATTCGTAGAAAATTAGTCAGAATATGCTTTTTGTCTCCAACTTTCCAGTTCCATACCTGCCATTTGTGTAGATGCACAGGTCACAGTGTGGGTATTCAAGTTGTTTTCCCAGCTTGGTGAATTGTCTGTTTCTTTCATTAGATTTGGTCTCCCGAGTCACTTGGTTTTACTGATAAACACTGCCCTAATTCTGTGGTTTCTTTGTTCACTTTCTGTCTTCTGTAGCCATTTATTTGACCCATTTTAGTGATCTTTCTTTGGTTTCTTCTAGAAGTAGAAATGTGGTAGTAAAAATTATGCAGTATACACGAGAAACCTGTATTGTTTTATCTTGTGGGTTTTCCTTTTTGGCAAATACAAATGAAATAAAAATAATAATCTGATAATTCTAATATTATATTTAAGGGGGATTTCTGTCAGTGGATTTATGTTCTTACTATATTTGAACCCCATATTTACTATATGTATATATACTTTTTTTTGTTGGTGCTAGGGATCAAATTTACCCTAGTTTTGCGTTTATCCTTACCACATTTAATTTCGATGTCCATCTGTTAATTAACTACTCAGCTAGTCAAATCAATTAATATTCAATTCCCTCTAAACCTAATTTGCAATGGGCATTTTGTTTTTTGAACATTTAAAACTCATTTAAAACATATCATATATTTTAATAGCTGTACATATTTTCTCATAACATATGTAGATACCTTTATAATTAGGCATATATTATAGCATGGTACTTAAGCAACAAGTGCGTCCCAATTGCTTGCAGACTATATTGACAATACTAAATCTCGTATGCCTCCAAATAGCTTTAATCTGTTGTGCATAATGGTCTTCTTTTTTCTGTAAGGTTTTTACTTGGGTGAAGAAAATTTTTTTTACCTGTTTATTATATTTCATTGACTGTTAGATGTTTTTTTTTGAGACAGGGTCTTGCTGTGTAGCTCAGGCTGGCCTTTCCACTCATCATGTGGCACAGACTGGGGCAATAGCTATAATATGTTCAACCTGTACAGTTAATAAGAGAGCAAATGATAACAAATAGAAGCCTTAAAACTGAATATTTTATAAAACTAATAAATAATAAGAAAATAGTGCCTTGAACTTGTGGCGATCCTTGTGCCTCAGCTTCCTGAGGGCTGTGATTGTAGGCATGTGCCTCTATGCCTGGCCTTGCCATTTATTTTTAAAAGTAAAAAAATTGCAAACTTAAAGTTGGAGGAACATTCAGATCAGTTTTTTCTGTTGTTAACGTTGTATCTCATTTGTTTTTTATTTTCTTACTAATTTTATAACATATTCAGTTTTAATGCTTTTTGTTACTGTTTGCTCTCTGCATAATTAATTGTGCACAGGTTTTTTTTTTTTTCTGAAATATTTCAAAGTTGACCATATTACAGCCATTACTCCTAGATGTCACAGTGTATATTTCTTAAGAAGAGCGGTGCTTCCTTAGCGAACCTGAATACTGTATTAACTTTAGTAAGTTCAGTTTGGGACAGTACTGTACTTTTAATACACACAGGTACTGCATTTTTATCTTGTGTGGTACTTTTTTTCTTCTATCATCAGGATCCAGTCCAGACTAATTAGGTCTAGACAGAACAGGTCAGGTATTGAATTGATTTGTTATGTCTCTTTATTAGTATTATCTGAAGTAGTTCCATAGCCTTTTTTCTTTTATGATGTGGACAAATGGAAGAATATAATTTCTTTTTTTAATCTTTTGATACTACACCTGATCTTAGCCAAAAGGCCTAGAAACGATCTTTTTTTAATCTTTTGAGACAAGGTTTCACTGTGCAGTTTAGGCTGGCCTTGAACTCACTTTGTAGCCTAGTCTGGTCTCAAACTTGCAGCAATCCTCCTGCCTCAGCCTCCCAAGTGGAGGCTGGCTAATCTTTTTCAAATATATAAAATGTTCCTCATTTTGGGATTCTGTGATATTCACAGGATCAAATTCAGGTTATGCAGGTGGGGTAAGAGTCATACCTAAGTGGTGTATTTTTTCAGAGCATCAGATCTGGACACACACAGTGTTTGTCCTGTCTGTACTGATCATGATAAAATTTAAGATACTTGTTGAGGTAGTGTTATGGTTTGTATCTAGATGTACCCCCAAAGCTTCGTGTGCACATTGGCAGGGCTTTCCAGAGGTGGCTGGATCTGGGGTGTGTGGATATGGATTAAGGGTGTGTGGTAATTAGTGCATAGATTGGCTTAGCGTAGTTAATGGGTGTGGATAAGGGAAGGCCAACCGTGAGTGTGTGTGGCACACATCACTAGGCTTGTCGCCTAGATGGGATAAAAAGGAAAAGCAGCTTTGCTGTTGCTGTTCCCTATTGCTTGCTGCGTGGTGTCTCGTCTGTCCTGCTGTGGATTTTTTCTCTTCTGTGCTGCAGCTCTGCCTTGCTGTTTTGCCTTGGAGCCAGCTGACTACGCACAAACCTCTACAGCCTGTGAGCTGTCATGACTCTTCCTCCTTTAACTTGTGGTGTTGGGTCTTTTGTCCCAGTAATGAGGAAGTAACTAAGACAGGTAATGTCTGACATCTTCCGTGTATAAATATTATTTGTAATAGCTTATAATTAATAAGCAATATATAAGGAGACATTTAAAAACCATGCACTTATCTTCTCATAAAAATTTCTCCCTTTGATTTAGTATTCATCAATGATTCTTTTTTTAAATCAGTGATTCTTACCTGAATAAATTTTATATGATAATGGTTTCAAAATTATAATTTTCTACCTCTACATTTACTATTTGGCCATTGTAAGCAAGATCTCCCTCTTTCTCCTCTTTTATATATATTTTTTTCTTTTTTTAATTTTAAAGAGGAAAAAAACCCCAAATTTCAAAACGGGATGATAGAAGACTAACAGGGTTAATACGTTGTGTGCTGGTCCCTTTAGTCATTCAGAGTACAAGGTGTAGGCATTTAATTGCCCAAACATTAGCACAAACAGACGAGATCAGGCGCATTCAGGGTGGGATGGCCGTAGACAAACCGTTCTTTTCAATGAACTAAGAGAAATTAGTAATATAACTTTAATTATTTTGTGTATGTGTATATATATATATGGGTTTTTTTTGGCTTTTCCCTTCCTTCTTTTCTCCTTTCCCCCATTCTTCTACTTCTTGTACATGTGGCCCACAGTGGGAGCAGCCGTGGGGCCCACAGCCCTGGGCCAAATCATTGATAAAAATTCGTTACTTAATTATTTTGGTGCTCAAATTTGGGGGTGTAATGGCCCTGAATCAAGGCCAGCAGTTTTCTGAAGCTGTTGGTTTCAAGCAGGAGCCTAAAGTGGTATCTTTCTATGGGCTGTTGGCCATTTCAGAACTTTAGAAATGTAATGGTCAATTCATTAGAAAGAAACAAATAACTAAATAAATTTTACAAGAGGACTTCAAGATGGCGACCGGGTAGGCAGCAGAGAGAACCTCCCGGAGGAATGCCCTCAGACAAAGGAATATAGGAATATAGCAACATGTGAAGGACAGAAAGGAAAGAGCTTCAGCTTTGGAGACCCACCCTCATGGAAGCCTCCCGATTCGGCCAGGGGAGAGCGGAGTTCCGAGAACTGGTCCAGGGCAGGAGAGGGGAGGGCACAGCCAGGAAAGGAGGCAGTGGTGGTCAGGAGCAGTTGTTGAACCCAGTGTGAGGATGAGAAGTTACAATAGCCACTGGGGCAGAGTCCCCACCCTGCAGCAACTTTCCTAATCAGCGCCTGGAGAGAATCAATGCAACTAGTACACAGCCCACCATGCCCGGCTCTGTGCCTGCCTCGAGGCGGTGGTCCCCTGCCTCTCTGCTGGGTGAGTGGCTACTGGTGGAGAGCAGCGGGGAACCTCGGCAGCAAGCTGTGGCGGCTCCCAGGGATCCGGCCGAGGAGCGGACGGGGCCTCCAGCACCACAATGGGAGGGAGATACAGATGCAGGTGGATCGCGTGGCTCCACACCCTTCTCACTCCAACATCAGGCGGGAAGCAGGAGCTGGGTTGCCGGGACTCAGCTCCCACCCTGAACTATCTCTGAGAGCACCTTGAGTCTGGGCGGCTTGGGCAAGCACCACCTGTTCCTGGCAACAATGGGACGAATCCACGGTCTCCAGGACTCACCCCAAACTATTAATGTGAGCACCAAGAGGGTCTCCTTACAGCTTGCACATGTGGACCTTGCGTGAACCCATAGCAACAAACTGGATGAAGGACAGCAAACCGGACTTTGAAAAACAACAATATACTCTATACAGCAGACCCGAGAAAATCCTCCAACCCTATTCTAGAACTAATCTTGAAACTCAATTCATACCCTGAACTAAACTGTGAGAACGGGCTGGGGAGATTTCAAGCCCTTATACCAAGCATCGTAAGTTTGTCGAATGCCGAGCTGTAAGGGGTGAGGAATGGTAACACTGTAGATCAGGAGGAGGGAGGAGGAGAAGAAAGAAAGGGCCTCCGGCATCGAGGTAACGGGACAGAGCCGAACAGGTCATCGAGGGTGCCCCGACGTGGGTGTGGCCCCGCGGCTGCTCCTGCTGTGGGCCCTGCAACTGTTCCCACTGTGGGCCCCGCGGCTGCTCTGCTGTGGGCCCTGTGGCTGCTCCCACTGTGGGCCCCAGGGCTGCTCCACTGTGGGACCCGCTGAGGGCGCCCCACGGACTAGACCCGCCCCCACCCATAGCACGGCGACGGGGCGGAGCTGGGCGGTGCACTGTGAGCATAGGTGCTCTTCTACCTCTGACCATGGCAGTTTGTATGCACCCATGTATGTTATAGTATAGTCTGAGGCAGCTATATCTCTTCCCAAGGCAAGAGTCCAGGGGTGTAAATAAACCCAGGAATATAGTTATTATCACAGGGAAGAAGACTGATTGAGTGGCCGGGCAACGGAGATGAGGGAGGAGAAAATTGAATGATCAAATGGGCCATCATCTTTGTAACTGAGTAACAAATGTGAAGGTAACACTGTGTAGGACAGCATCCAGAGCTAATTCTCTTCTATATTCTCTATAATTTTGTATTTCCTCAATCGTTTTTGTATTAACAGAAGTGAAAATAACTTTATTTATACAGCATCCGGTGCTAATTCCCTACTATCTTCTCTATAATTTGGTATTTCCTTTAATGTTTATGTGATAACTAATGTGAAGATAACATTATGTAATACAACATCCAGTGCTAATTCCCTACTACATTCTGTATAATTTTGTATTTTTGGTATTGTTTATGGCTCATTCTGGTTCATATGTCTGCATTCTTTTGTCTTTAAAAATTAAAAAAAAAAATTTGGGGGTGTTTCCTTACTGGCTGATGTTAGACCTTGATCTTATCCCTGGCTCCTCTCATACCTAATCCTGTAATGCGCCATTTTCCTGAGAAAGGTGGCTCCTTTGCAGAGAATATTCGTAAAGCAGACCTAGGTGCTTGGTAGACCTGTTATCTTTCTGATATTTCTGTTTCAGGTTTCATTGTATGGGCAGAGAGAGGCAAGAAGTACATGCTTGTGTGTATGTACGCAATTACCAAATGAATGTGTACCTGTGTGTCTCACTTTCACATGGGCTTTTACACATGCTCATCTGTTAGCATACATGTACATATTAGAACTCATGAGGTTACAGTTTCCAAATCTGGTCCATGTTAGTAGGCTCCTTGCCTGCTTCTCCTATTCCTTGCTTGTATGTCTCTCCTCCACATTGAAAACCTTGGCTGCCAACAGTATCTGCATATCTCGTTTGCTCAGTTATAAAATACTTCCAAGGTAGTCTAACGTTATTACACATGTACTGGTGCTGAAAACTCCCACAACAAAGAAAAGAGTAATTAATCCATGTTTGGGTATACTTTCACTCTCTTCTCTGACCAGTGCCAAGGGCTGTGTGTTTTATTTTCAAATACTATATTCTTAATTTTTTTTTGCTCTTTTCCACCCTTCTATATGATTATCCTATTAATTTGAAGTAGATTTCAATTGCTTTCATTCTACTTTTTTCTTCATTTAATTAAAAATAGTTTTTATTATGTGGAACATCTTTCATTTGTCACTAATCAATTTCATGAGTTTATGATTGGCCTTTCATTTGTTTATTTTTGGAAGAAAAGAAAATGTTTGTTTTGTATGTTCTTTAATTTTTTCCTTCTGTCCTATACAAAGGTAACTCATACTCCCCCCACCCCGTTTATGGTGCTGGGGATTAAAGTTTCGGTCTTGTGTATTATAGTTGTATGCTGTACCTCAGCTACACCCCAGCCTGCAATATTAGGGTAAAGTACATATAACATAAAACATCAATTTAACCATTTTCAGTTTTGCTTTTCTTTTTCATTAGAAAATTTATTTTGTGACACTGGGCATTGAACCTGGTAATTCATGTGTTCGATTGCTCTACCACTGAGCTCCATCTCCTTTTTATTTTGATACAGGGTCTTGCTAAGTTGCTCAGATGGGCCTCAAACTTGTAATCCTCCTGCCTCAGCCTCCCAAGTAGCTGGGAATAGCTGGGATTACATGTGTGCTTACCAGGTGCTCTTTCTGTCTCTGTCTGTCTCTGTCTGTCTCTGTCTCTCTGTCTCTTCTTCTTTGGTGCTGAGTGTCAAACTCAGGCCTCATACTTGCTAGATGAGTCCCCTACCACTGAGCTTACTGAGTGTGGCCTCAGCTCCAACTTAACCTTTTTTAAGTCTGTAGTTCCATGAGAAGTAGTAGATGTTGCCACCATTGTACAACCATGACCACCATCCATCTCCACAACTGCTTTCCATTTTGTAAAACTGACACTATATTTATTAAAAAAACAGATAACATCTGGTGTTTACCTGCCACACCTACCTTGGTAATTACCTCTTTTCTTTCTTTCTTTCTTTGAATACGTACTTCATGTAAGTGGAGTCATATGGCATTTTCCTCTTTATGATGGGTTGTTTCATTTGATATAATGTTAGGTTCAGCCACAGTGTATCATATGTCAAAATGTTCTTCCCTATCCTTATGGAGTTTCCTTCTCTTTTGTATGTATATGTGTATATATTCCATCATTTATTCAACTGGTCTTTTATACTTGGACATTTGGATGATTTTCAGTATTTCCAAGTAATGCTTTAATTAGTAACCTTGTTCAAATGCATTTTTATTGTCAGAGGGTATAGCTACAGGATGTGTTTTTACAAGTGGAATAACTAGCCGAAATGTAAATGCATTTGTAGGTCTGTTGGGTATTATCATATTTACCTTTGTGTGAATTGTACCATTTTGCATTCCCACTAGCAATGTTTGAAAAATCTCTTTTGGCAGTGTGTCTTCTTAAGATTTTGCTGTTTTTACCATTCTGATGAGTGAGAAATTATGTTGAAGTGTAGTTTTAAGTTGCTTTTATGGGCCCAGTATGGTGGCACACACCTGTAATCCCAGCACTTTGGAGGCTGAGGCAGGAGGATGGATGCAAGTTCAAGGCCAGCCTGGGCTACAAATCAGAGTTCAATGCCAGCCTTTACTGTATAGCAAAACCCTGTCTCAAAAAGACCAAAAAAAAAAAAAACAAAACAAAACAAATCACCTTTTAGCTTTTATATTATTATGAGTGAATTTGAATATCTTTTCACATATTTAAGCGACATTTTTATGTCATTTTATAAATTATGTTCTCTTTTATTATTTTTCTGTGAGATTTGTATGCTTTATCCCCTCAACAGAAAAATGTTTTTGTATATGAGATATATTGATCTTCTATTTACATTGCAAATATTTCTTTCTTTTTTTTTTTTAGCTTTGCTCACAGTGTTTTGCCATGAATTTTTTTTTCTTGATGGTACTGGGGATTGAACCCAAAGCCTTCATACTGGGCTGGATCTCAAACCACTTTTAAAATTTTTAAATTCTGAGACAGGGTCTCACAAACATGCTACATTGCCTAGGCTGGTCTCAAATATGGGATCCTTCTGCCTCAGCCTCCCAGGGTCCTGGGGTTGTAGGTGTGTGCAACCATGTCTGGTTCAAAAGTTTTTGTTTTGATATTAAATTTAATATGTTTTTTGCATCTGGATTTTTAAGCAAAGTTAGAAAGGCTTCCTTTACATTGAGCTTATGTAGAAACTGACCTGTATTTTCTGTTCTTTATATAGCTTAATGTCTTCGTTACTTTTTTCTCGTTGCTGAGACAAAATACCCAACACCCAAAATGAAGGAAAGAAAGGTTTATTTAGCTTACAGTTTGTGGAGGTTTCAGTCCATACTTGGCTGGCTCAGAGGCAGAGTGGCACATGGCAGAGGGCAAACTGTTCAAGAGAGCAGAGCACAGCAAAAGCAACCAGCAAAAAGGGAGGAATGGCTACAAGCAGCCTCTTTTCTTCCCTTACATTGTAGACAGCCTACTCCCACCCAGGGAGTGTGTAGCTCTCACACAGGGTCCATGCCCTCCTCTTTCACAGGCTCAGGATGTGTACAAAGTAAGCACCCTGGCTTCCTGCTGAATCACTCAGCCAAACCTCTAGACTCCCCAAGTTGACACAGTGTATCAACCATAAAACTTAATTTCTTATTTATATCTCAGATGCATTTGGGATTTATTCTTCTGTGTGGCATAAGGAGTGGATTCAGCTTTATCCCTGTTAATAAATGGTTGAATGGTTTAGGATACCATTTTCTTTTTTTAAATATACAAAATGTTTTATGTAGTTGGTCTGTTTTGGGCTTTTTTGTCTGTTCTATATACCTATCTATCTGTTTGTGCTTTAGTACCAAACTATTTTAATTTTAACATTTACTAGAGTTTAGTCTCTTTATAGCTCTTACTTTTTAATGCTTCCCAGGTAATTGTTGTGAATTTATTTTTCTAATTAACTTTAGTATCAGTATATCCAGTTTCTTTTTACTTTTGAGACAGGCTGTATTGTTCAGGCTGCCCTTGAACTCACTGTGTAGCCCAGGCTGCCCTTGAACTCACTGTGTAGCCCAGGCTGCCCTTGAACTCACAGCGATCCACCTGCCTCAGCTTCCTGAGTGGTGGGATTACAGGCGTGCTGCCATATTATATGTAGTTTCATTATAAAGCACATTTGTATTTTTCTTGAGTCCTCATTAAATTTGTTAAATAGTTCAGGTAGGATTGATATCTTAATCATATTGAGACATCCTAGAACATTGGTCTTTTTATTTGTTCAAGTCTACTTTTGCGCTTTTCCAGAGTGCTTGTTTTTCTTGAAAGACAGGTCTGCTGTGTTGCCCAGGCTGGTTAGAACTCCTTGGCTCACACGATTCTCCTATTTCTGCCTCTTGAGTGGTTGGGACCTCAGGCGTGTGCCATGACACCTGTTTATTATTTTCTTTATTTAGGGTTTTTGATAAATTTATTCTTAATTATTTTTATATTTTGTACTGCTGTTGTAAATGGAGTTTTCTAATGCATTGTATTTTCTATTTATTATTTATCAAATTTTCTTTATACTTACAGAAAATACTCTTTCATACTTACTTAGATAGGACTTTTTTAAAACTATAATTCACTCGTGTGTACATGTGAATGAAGACATAAGAAAATTGTTTAAGGTCTATCTTAAAAACTGCTTGATATTTAGAGTTGAAATCTTCTGAATCACTTTCGTTTGGGATGGGATCTTCCTATGTTGCCCAGGTTGGCCTTGAATGCCTGGATCCCAGTAACCCTCCTGCTTCAGCCTGCCCAGGAGCTGGGACTAGGTGTATGCTACTTGCCCAGCCCTGAATGATTTTGGCCTTCCTTTGGTCTTTGTTGCCTCCCTCCCTTCCTTCCTTCCTGTGCTGATGACTGAATCTAGGACGTTGGATGTGCTAGACAAGCACTGTGCCCCTGAGCTACACCCTGAGCCTTGGACACGGACTCTGAGCCTTCAGTGTTTGTGTTTATCTGCTCAGTATCATCCTTTGGCCCTCAGAAACATTGGTAAGATGGCACTGTTCAGAGTGGCTCATTATCATCTCTGGGATCTTCAGCAGTGCCACTGTTGCACTTTTTAAAACAATTTTATTGCTAACTTCCTCAGGTTGGGCTTGAACTTTTGATCCTTCTGCTTTAGCCTTCCTGAGTGTGGGGATACAGGTGTGTGCCAGCACACCTGGCTGAGTGTTGCACATGGTGATGCTGGTTGTTTTCTTGTCCTTATCAGAAGGTATCAACAGCAGGTTTTCAGGACAAATAATTTCTCAACTGATGCTTGAGTGGTCTCTTGACAAGAAGGGCTGTGTTATCTCATCATATCACTAGGATGAAGTTTGTATTAGACGGCTGCCTGGCTAACAGTGATACCACACATATAACATGTAACATGCACACTTTGAGAGATGTTGAAACATGAAAGCTAAAATAAATAGAAAAGTTAAAATAAATAGAATTGATAAAATATGCTATTTAGTCCCTTGTTTTCTGGTCTTATTTTCAGTTAGTAACTGTGCTTTTAAAACTGTGGTTCACTGGGCATGGTGGCGCATACCTGTAATCCCAGCACTTGGGAGGCTGAGGCAGGAGGATTGGTGCAAGTTCAAGGCCAGTTTGGGTTACCTAGTGAGTTTAAGGCCAGCCTGTACTGCAAAGTGTGACCCTGTCTCAAAAAACAAAACAACAAAACAAAAAGCAAAAACCATAAAAACTGTACCTCCTCCTCAAAAAAATCAAATCCAAAAACCAAACCAAACCAAAATAAAAAATGGTGATTTACTTTAATTGAAATTTATTTTTTCTCCTGGTATTAGGAATTTAACTCAGGATGTTGTGCTTGCCAGGCAGGCGCTGTGAAATTTATTTTTTGTAAGAGGTGAAATTTCATTGTTTGTAGGAATGGTTTCCAGAGTGGGTTGAAGAAAAAACAAAGCTTATCTCTACATATAAAATATCTCATCCTGTGCGTTTCAGTTGTGCTGTGTGTGTTCAAGCATGAGTACTGCATAGTGAGATAGTATGTGCTGGATTAATGCCCCGCACCACTGTGCAGAGGTCAGACCGGGGTCAGTGCTGGCTTTCTGAAACAGTGTGATTTTCAGAGACGGCTGCACCAGTTATCCCCCTCCCCTCCTCACGCTGTCTTCTCCCCGTGTTTAGATCTCCTCTCCTTAAAAGCAATCCTCATGGCTTCCAGCCTAGCGAGGCAGCAGCAGTATGATTGTGTGAATATAACCCCTGGGACACTCAGAATGCCCAGAATGTTTTTCTCACTTTCCAAAAGAAGCGCTAGTGCCTCCCTCCTTCACCACTGCATCCAGCATTCTGCTTTCAGTTTCTGTTATTGATCACTTTAAATTTAATTAATTAAATGATTTTTTTTCGGTCCTGAGAGTGAGAAGGATCTAAGAGTGCTTGCTGGTTGCAATAGTGCATGTCTGTTGTTTCAGCTACTTGGGAGGCTGAGGCAAGAGGGTCACTGAAGCTCATGCATTTGGGCCAAGCCAGGGCAACATCTGAAGACCCTGTCTCAGAAAAGGTGAGGGCAGGGGAGAAAAGCTTTAAACTGCTTCAGTGATTGCAGAACTGACAGCTGAGAATGGAATAGTATGGAGGCTCCACAGTAAATAAGACAGAATAATGAATGCATGTCATCCAGAAAACGTTATAGTCATTCTTTTTTAAGAAGCTCGGGAATTCTGCATCTCTTATTAGAAAATATACGACCAATTCCTCCCTTCAGATCTCCCACAAGACTCCATCTTATGACCTACCCTAACAAGATAGGGCTAGGAAAGACAGTTTCAGGAAGTGTAGTTTGGTTTAGCTTAGTTGACACGTAATACTACTGCTGTTAGATGCCCAGTTTGTTTTATATTTATTACAAATAGGACTACAACTTAGCGAGTGTATATGAGATGTTCTTTCTGTTGGCTTATTGAGATAGTTTTCTAGGGGTACAGCTGCTTGGTTAAATGCTATGAATTTTTCCTGAAGTCTTTTGAAGCATTTATAGCTGTATTTTATTCCAAAGTCTTATCTTACACATACCTCATGGTGGTGTACTGGTTTCACTATATAATTGCATGCACACATATGTGCATTTATATATTTGTTCAGATATTATTTCTTGATTATCCACTAATTTTTTTTTTTTTTTTTTGTCACTGGGAATTGAACTCATGACCTCACTCTTACCAGGTAGGCACTGTGCCCTTGAGCAATATCACCTATTATCCACTACATTTAAGTAGATGCAAAGGATACACAATTGATATTTTTAAAATTTTATTTTTAAGACAAAAGAACCCAGAATAACACACAAACAATACAGAAAATACCAAGTTATAGAGAAGATAGGGAATTGGCACTGGATGTTGTATAACATAATGTTATCTTCATATTTGTTATAACAAAATCAATAAAGGAAATACTGAATTACAGAGGAGACAGCAGGGAACCATCACTGGATGCTGCATTACATAGTGTTGTCTTTGCATTTGTTAACACAAAAACAATAAAGGAAACACCAAATTACAGAGAAAATAGTAGGGGCCACCACTGGATATTGTATTACATAATGTCATCCCCGCCCCTATCACTCAGTTATACAGATGATGGCTGGTTCAATTACTCAGTTTTCTCCACTTCACCTCTATTGTTCCACCACCCTGTCAGTGATCTTCCACTGGTAATAACTGCACTTTTGGTTTATTTATTCCCTCATGTTCTTACTTTGGGCAGAGACTTGGCTGCTTCTAAATGTGCTGTATATTACATGGGTGTACACAAATTACTATGGCAGGAAGTGGAGAAGCACCCTTTGGCAAGCCCTCACAGCCATTGGGTGTCTGGTCAGGTAAGTGGGGTTACACAGCCGACCGCCAGGTTCTGTCAGTGCGTCCTCATCTATAGGCTCAGGTGAGTCTTCAAGGCCGTCCCAGGGGCTGGGCAGAGTACCTGGTATGCCCCAGAGGTGGGGCAGAAGCCTGGCATGCCCCTGGGGCAGAGTGGAGTGCCTGGTACGCCCCGGGGGCCGAGTGGAGCTCTGAGGGTGGGGCAGGGCGCCTGGCCCGCCATGGGGGCCGGGTGGAGCCTTGGGGGCAGGTGGAGCGCCTGGCACACTGTGGGGGGGGGGAGCGGAGCACCTGGCACGCCCCAGGGGCCGGGCGGAGCTCCAGGGACCAGGCAGAGCACCTGGGACCAGGCAGAGCACCTGGCATGGCACAGGGACTGGGTGGAGTAAAATTTATTTAGTTATTTGTTTCTTTCTAATGAATTTGAGAGGGGTCCGAGAACAATAAACTCCCAAACAGCCAAATTAGAATTTAGTAGTGCTTTTAATAGTTGAGCCCAATGGCCCCCACTCACGCCTCTGTTTCAAGGCTGAGAAGTGAGAGCCCTGAGCCCATTGTATGCAGGGCTTATAAAGACAAAAACCACAATGAATACACAGGTGTAGCAGGGACTTTATGCTTGGGTAACTGTCCTGTTTCTGGCAGGGACGGGCAATGTTCTTTGAATTCTTTCCGAGAAAGAACAAGGAACCTTTAAACAATAATTATGTTACCATACGTGGACTTCAGCTGTTTGAGGTGAATCAGGGGTCAAGCATGGGGTCAGTCTAGCAAGAAGCTGGGTACTTGGGCCATTACAGAATTGACCATTACATTTCTAAAGTTCTGAAATGGCCAACAGACCATAGAAAGATACTGCTTTAGGCTCCTGCTTGAAACCAACAGCTTCAGAAAACTGTTGGCCTTGATTCAGGGCCATCACAATTGATTAAAGTGTGGTCTGTCTTAAATTTTTTCAAATGTTGGTTATCTAAGGGTAATTAAATATATGTTGAGTCCTCTGTTCATTTGTTTATTGATTGATTAGCTTTTTTGAGACAGAGTCTTGCTATGTTCAAGCCTGGCCTCAAACTCACTGTGTAGTCCAGGCTGGCCTTGATCCTCCTGCCTCAGCCTCCCAAATGCTGGGATTGCAAGTGTGTGCCACCACGCCTGGCCTTTTTTATTTTAACTTTACATATATCGTTGTTAATTTTGCCCACTGAATATGAATATTACCCCTATTAATGCTTGCATCTTGTATTTGATCTTTTTGGCATAGTAGTTTAATTGATAGATTCATCTGCAGTGATCTATTTTATATCTGCTCTTCTAAAGCTTTGCTTCACTGCTTATGCATAAAAAAGCAGTTCTGGTTAATTTTTCATTGAGAGCTTTTGAAGATTGAGCTGTAAAATTTCTGTGTGTATAGGTTAAAGTAGTTGGAGCTCTCATTTTGGATAATGTAGTTTTTAAATTCACTTAGAGGATTGTATGAGATAAAGTATAATTATAAACATTGTTAAATAAATATTCTTGCTTTATTTTTACATTAGGTTGAAAATGATAAAAATACAGGGCTTTTATTCTTATTGATTTATCAACTTGTATTTAAACTTTTTTTTTCCTCTAGTGCTGGGAATCAAACTCAGGATCTTGCATTTGCCAGGCAAGCGCTCATGCCACTGAGCTATGTCCCCGACCCTGACTCCGTGTGTTTAAATGTTTTAACATCATGTTTAACATCAAGCATATCTAACTTAGTAGTGTCAGCTTTCCCTCCTGTTTTATTTGTAAACACTTAAGTGTGTATCTCTAAAACATAAAGATCTTTAAAAAGTTAAACAGTAGTACCATTATCACTTTTAAAAACAATTTGTAATAGTGGTTTTTTTTTTTTTTTTTTTTTTAATCTTTTTGAGACAGAGTCTCTCTATGCAGTTCAGGCTGGCCTTGAGCTCACTTTGTAGCCCAGGCTGGCCTCAAACTCCCAAGGATCCTCCTGCCTCAGTATCCTGAGTGCTGGGATTACAGGTGTGTGCCACCACACCCAGCTCGTAATAGTTTTTAAAGGTCTATTGAGATAGAGTCTTGCTCTGTAATTTAGACTGGCCTTGAAGCTGGGTGTGGTGGCACATGCCTATAATCCCAGCATTTGGAAGGCTGAGGCAGGAGGATCCTTGTAATTTTGAGACCAGTCTGTGCTACAAAGTGAGCTCAAGGCCAGCCTGAACTGCATAGCGACACCCTGTTTCAAAAAGACAAAAAATACCAAAAACCAAAAATCCCAAAAAACCAGACTGGCCTTGAATGCTTTATGTAGTCCAGGCTGGCCTTGAGCTCAAGATGATCCCCCCCTGCCTCAGCCTCCTAAGTGCTGAGGTTACAGGCATGTGCCACCATTCCTGGCCTCATAATAGTTTTTAAGTATCATCAAATATATAGCAGTCAAAATTCCTTACGGTTGTACTAATTTTTGTTTAAAATATAATTTGTTTATTCAAATTGTGAGCTAAATAAAGTATGCATATGCCATCTGGTGTATGTGTTTCTTAAATACTTTGCAATCTATGGATCCCCCCTTCCTTGCCATTTATGTTTTGGGGAAATTGTGCAATTTATTTCTGTAAAATTTTTAACATTCTGGACTTCACTGTTTTCTTTCTTTCACTGCAGTTTCTTTCCTTCATTCCAGGGCCTTCCCACGGTGCTACATCTCCAGCCCATTTTTTCATTGTGAGACAGGGTGTTGCTAAATTACTAAATTGCCCAGGCCCCAATTAGTGATCCTCCTGTTTCAGCCTCCCAGAGTGCTATTATAGGGGTATGCTGTTACTCCCAGCTTCTGGATTATTTTTTGCTAGCTAGATGAAGTTTAATCAGATTAAGATTTAGGTTTTTTGCCTTGGATGTTGGGGGTGAGCCCAGGGCCTCAAATAAACCCTTGTGTCTTTCTTAGGATCAGTGAATGTGAGAATACTAATTTGGAGGGTTGAAGTATTGTTAGCTGGAGCCATCTATGTTCAAGTTCCCTGTCAGCCCTTAGGGTTTAAATCTTACCATTTTCATACTGGTTAGCTGAAATTCTTCTGTAATAAAGAACTTTCTGAAATGATTTATCCAGTGGTACAGCTTTTATGAGACCAATTGTTTAATTCTTCCCTTTGTTTTACATTTTGTAGAAGAATGAGGGTGTATGTGTGTGTGTCTGTCCTGTGTTGTTGAAGACTAAACCTAGGATCCGGCACTCACTAAACAGTTTCTGTACCACTGAGTTCTGCCCCTAGCCCAGCCCAGCCCAAGTTTTTCTTGTTTTGTTTTTTTTTCTTTTTTTGAATTGACTGATAGCCTCTCTGCCGGAAATTCACACAACTTTTTATTTGGATATCTTTTTATCTTATGTATTATCATAAAGCTAATAGAAAAAGAATTATTAGAAGTTTTTACTCTATTATAAAAACTGTTGATTTTCTATATTTTGCTGCTTTTGAAATATAAATGTAGAACAGTAATATCAGACTTGATAATAAGAACAATTATTGATGTTTTTTATAGTGCTAAGTTTTGTCCTTTTAAGTTTGTCACTCCTTACCTATAAAAAGATACGTGTTCACACTATTAGCTTACAGAGAGCGAGTCCATGTAATCGGAACGGAGGGGGAAGGTGACACCGAATGCCTGAGTTGGCATCTGTTGCTGTGGGATGAAATTTCAGGCAGGGAATAACTGCATTGTTTGGTATCAGGTAGTCAGTTTAGTATACTGCAGGTAGTCAGTTTAGTTACTGTTGTTTTTAGAAAGGAAATTTTATTTTCAGTGAAGGATCCAGAGAAGCTAGTAAATAATGCTGTTAATCTTACAGTGCCTGTTTTTCTTGCAATGGGAAATGCCTCTACTTTCAATGCAATGTTAGAGGGAATATGAAACTTTCTTTAAAAAGCATGTTTTCTGACTTTGTTTTTAAATAGAAAATCTGTTAGTGACTGCAATAAATTGTGGGTTTATGTTATTTTCAGAGTTGCTAAATACGTTTGAATATGCCTGCTAAATATTTTATTTCTCCTTAAGTTGAGAATTTCCTTCTGTTTGATAGTGTTTATAGTCATTGAGAGTCATTTTATTTTTTACTGTTATTGAAACAATTTGAATATTGATTTAAATATTATTTGTTTAAACCATCTATTAAATTTTTATATACATAGAATACTTTAATTTTTAAAAGAAAGTTTTTAAAAGTTATTATAAAGACTGGTTTTACATACATTACTCCAGATGCCCATGAGATGGTGCTCATTAGTTTCATTTTTGTAGAATTGATTTTTTTTGAGATGCTTATAGGAGAATCTATAAATATATTAGGCCATAAAATTCTAATTATTTTTTCAATATTTATGATATGGAAGTACATTATGGTAGTGTGATATAAATCCATCTGTCCCACTTGGTATAATTAACTTTATGTATTTCTTCCTTGACCTGTTGGCTAATGTGAGAAATTGATTTGCTGTAACTCTTTAAATGAATAATACACTAAATGCATTTCAATTTTGACCTTGTTTAACATAAGCTTTGCATTGCATCTCTGTTTTTTATAATATATTTTTTCCTTTTCTTATTTAGTTCAAGCATGTAACCTTTTTAAAACAGTAAATGAAACTTAGACCTCTTAAACTTAGACCTTTTACTGCTATTGCTGTAGTGTATCTCATGGTGAAAGAAAATGGTACTTTGTGACATGAGTACTCTATACTGAAAACAGTTTATTAGTTCTTTGGCTTTAGAATACAGATTTTAGTAGACACGTGGGATCAAATGTATCTCTGGATTGTCACCCTTGGCCAAATAGTCATTTTGTTTTTGTCTTTTTGAGACAGGGTCTCACTATGCAGTTCGGGCTGGCCTTGAGCTCACTTTGTATGCCAAACTGGTCTCGAACTCACAAGGATCCTCCTGTCTCAGCCTCCTGTGAGTGCTGAGGTTATAGGCGTGTGCCACCATACCCTGCCAAATATTCCTTTTGCAGTTATTAAATTTTTGTAAGGTATGTGTTGTATTGAATTGGAAAAGGTGAACGTAGCCTGGATAAGGTAGGGTTATTCAAAATAACCTAACAAAAGGCTTAGACCTCTGAAAAGCACCGGTAGCTCTTGCTGTCATGGCCCAATGGCTGAAACAGTCATTACCTCTGACAGTTTGTGGTGCTCTGACATATAAGTCTGTGTCTTGCTGTGAATGTGGTCGTCACGACTGTCCCTCACATGAGGACTGTGTGAAGCTACAAAGAGCTTCTCGTAGGAGCTGGAAGACAGGAAATGGGAGAGCATGCTCACTGGAGAGAAGCCGGGGCAAAGGCTGGCAAGGGTGTGAGCGCATTGCCTTTAAGGGTTGCTACGAGACGAGATGAGCGCAGGTGCCTTGAAAATATGCTATACACTGTGTTGCCTTATGATGGTTGTGTTTTGATTTTTTTGTTTTTCATCTGAGAGGCAGCAGAATCAAAAATACTACTTTGATCACTTACTCTGTCCTTTCTTAGGTTTGTGATCTTGTTCAAGCTGTGTAATCTTTTTGACCCACTCTCTATAACTGTATAATGAGAACAATAGTACCACGTGTATAGGGTTGTTGCCAGAACTTTTGAGAATAATGTCCAACCTAGGAAGTACCTTATGAATAGTTTTCCTCCTCTGGTGCCCAGGCTCTGATGGAGACAGAGCTCACGTACAGGTAACTAGTAAGTCAAGGCAGTGTGACAGCGCGAGTTGCAGTGGACAAGGCCTGCCTTAGCAGTTGGGAGTGTGCGACAGCACTTTCCCTGTAGTTCTACTTGGCAACGTCCTCTGGTGGAGGTGAGACTTGAGCTACACCATAAATTCTAAGGAGGGAGAGCAAAGGCGAGGAAGTGGAGTTTACAAGTCCCTTCTAATTGTGTGGCTGTCCTGGGCTACCTTAACCGGGAAGATCACGTAGGGAAAACGGGAGGTGGGCTTGTGCAGGGTAGACCCAGTAATGGAAAACTAATTCTGTAGGTGATAAGGAGCCTGATAATTCTAGTTAACATTGATTTTTACATAGTTAAAGTGTTCTTGGGAATCTTGAGGTGCCCGTAGTAATGTGCTATAGTTAGAGTTCTGAACTAAATTGGGGTTATTTTCCATGAGAATTTTTTTCATATTAATGATTTTAACTATTTGTCAAAATAAAATTAAGCTTTTATTAAATATCCATATTTAGTTGATGTTATAGTTTCACAGAGCTCTCAAATAACCAGTAAGAACTAGGTACAGTCTTGTGTTTGCATGTTATTTAGATTTCAAGGCCATGAGTTTGGCTCTGGGCTTCAGCCTGTGCTTCTTGATGGCAAGATACCTACTAAGACATTTAAATATTAATTCTCGAGGTGCAGATACAGCTCAGTGTTAGAGCATTTGCCTAGCATGCAGGAGTGAGGTTCTCAGTTTGATCCCTAGTACTGCAAAACAGCAACTGCCACAACAAACACAACAATAAGGAAAATCCCCCAACATTTAGACCAAAGCTGTCTCATTTTAAATGGGGTGTGGTGGTGTACGCCTGTAATCCCAGCATTGGGGAGGCTGAGGCAGGAGAATCGCTGTGAGTTTGAGGCCAGCCTGAGTCAAAACACAATCAAAGCTGCCTCATTTTAATCCTTTATGTAACTTCCATTTGTTTATCCTCATGGACACCCAGAAGTAATTAGATGTTTTGAGAAATAGAGGCTCATTTTTTTTTTTTTTTAATTTTATTTTAAAGAGAAAAGAATGGAGACATATGAACCAGAAAAGCCATAAACAATACAGAAAATACAAAGTTATACAGAATATAGTAGGGAATTAGAACTGGATGTTGTATTACATAGTTATCTTCACATTAGTTAACACAAAAACATTAAAGGAAATACCAAATTATAGAGAAGATAGTAGGGAATTTGCACTAGATGCTGTATAATATAAAGTTATCTTTACTTCTGTTAATACAAAAACGACTGAGGAAATACAGAATTATAGAGAACATAGAAGGGAATTAGCTCTGGATGCTGTCCTACCTAATGTTACCTTCACCTTTGTTACTCAGTTACACAGATGATGGCCCTTTTGATCATTCAATTTTTCTCCTCCCTCATTTCCGTTGCCCTACCACTCAATCAGTCATCTTCCCTGTGATAATAACTGTACTCCTGGGTTTATCTATATCCTTGGACTCTTGCCTTGGGAAGAGATATAGCTGCCTCAGACCATACTATAACATACATGGGTGTATACAAACTGCCATGGTCGGAGGTGGGAAAGCACATATGCTCACAGTGGACCGCCTGGCTCCACCCTGTCGTCGTGCTATGGGTGGGGGCGAGTCCAGACCATGAGGTGCCCTGAGCGGGGCCCTCAGCGGAGCAGCCACCGGGCCCACTGCGGAGCAGCAGAGGAGCAGACGCGGGGCCCACTGCGGATCATCCTCTGCAGGGCCCACAATAGAGGCTCATTGACTTCAACTTGCTCTCATCTGGGGAACGTTAACTCTGCCAATGACTTCAGGAAGTGCTCTAGTAGGGGACACTGCTCCCCCCCCCCCCCCCCTTTGAGGCAGAGTCTTGCTGTGCTACTTAGGCTGACCCACAATTTCTGGGCTTCTGCCTGACCCTCCTTAGCAGCTGGGACTGGAGGTGTGTACCGTGCCTTGGCTTCCTTCTTGGTTTGTAATGAATTATGGTATCTGGGAGAATCCTGATGTTGCTTTTTTAAAGCCAGTTTGAACAATTAACACTGAGGTATCAACATAAAATCCAGCAGGATTAAATTAGGATTTACAAGAATGAGCTGTAAAATGCTTGGGTATTTTCCTTTTTTTTTTTTTAAGTACAGGGGATTGAACCCAGGATATTGAGTATGCTAGGCAAGTGTTCCACCACTGAGCTATATCCGTACCCCTGGTCTTTTGATTTTTTTTAGTTTTATTTTGTGGTGGTGGTATTGGGAATTGAACTGAGGGCCTTTGTACTGGACTACATTCCAAGCCCTCTTTAATTGTCATTTTTTTTTTTTTTTGAGACAAAGTCTCTGTAACTAGCCAAGTAGCCCAGGTTTGTGAACTTTCTGCTTTAGCTCTCAGTGTACTAGGATTATAGGTGTACACCACCACAGCCAGCTCGGTGGGGATTTATTTTGTAAATTGCATTTTTTGGGCCATTCTGGGGATCAAACTCAGGGCTTTATGCATGTTACCAAGTGTCCTACCACTGAGTTACATTGGCAGCCCCTTCTTTAGTTTTTTAAATAGGCAAATATAAATGTTTGTATACATTTTGTGTCCTGCACCTTGCACACTCATTTCTGGTAATTTTTCTTTGAGGTGTTTCTAAAACAGTACATAGAAAAATTATTATTATTATTTCTTACCATTAGAATTGCATGGATGAGTCCAGGCTGATGTGGCATTTGTGTATCCAGCGGTGGAACATGAAGTAAGTTAGTATGCGAGGATCCCGAATGCCAGGCACAGAAACATTGTTGTAGAAGTTTGTTTCTATGTTGTCTTTGGGTCTATTTCTATTTGTGGACTTTCTGTTTTGTGTTCATAGTAGTTGTTTTTGTATTATATTGTAATCTCCCATAGAGTTTGTTTCCCATTTCTGCTAATTCTTTTTTATAGTTTTCTGACTGTATTTGTTTGCTGAATTTTGCAGGAGAAATTTAGAGTTATCTAATTTGATCTCTTCTCCCCTTCCTACAAAAAAGATATTTAAAAAAGTATATGGCATTCTTTGCTTTTAAAATTCATTTTTGCAACTATTCAGTCTTTTGAATTAATTTTTAAACTTATTTTTCTGGCCAATCCCTTGGTATAAACTTTATTGGCATGTGTAAACTAAGTTTTTCTGTCTTAGTGTTCAGTCTTCTGGACACTGTCAGTGCCAGGTAGTATGTAAGTGTGGCCTAAATAGGCCTGCGGTGTTGGCCCTTTAGGTACTCTTGGTGGGGGTTATGACTGAAAATAGGGGAGTTCTTGTTAAGAGACATTCCTTTTGTTTAATTTTTTTAGGTGGACTGTGTAATTATTCAGGAATTATTTTGTAAATGCTGCTGTTTTGAAGTAATGGAAATAAGGGGGGTGGATTTGCATAAAATATTCCTTAGGGTCTCTGCAAGAAAGAAGTATTATATGTATTCAATAAAGGCTGCAAGTTACTAGTTCACAAAGATGAAACTATCAGTTTTATGATGGAATTGAGACCTCAGTACAGATATTTTAAAATAAAAAATTAGCCACTTGAGAGAACCTTTACATAAAAATTCTATTTTAAAGTAAGACATTGCTAATGAACGTTAAACAAAACAAGTATACGACTGAGGGGCAAGCAGCCCAGAGACCACTGCCCCGCTTAAGAAACAGAATTTGCAGGGCTGGGGATTTAGCTCAGTGGCACAAACACCTGCCTGGCAAGCACAAGGTTCTGAGTTTGATTCCCAGTACCAAAAAAAATGTTGCTAGTTGTTCTAGAATTTCTTTAGTTACACAGAACTGCTTCTCTCCCAGTGTTACCTTTGTCTTGCCTTTTGTAATAATCTCTTTCATTTACAGGTCTGTTATGTAAGAATATATCCTTGATAGATAGGTTAATTTTTTTTTTTTACTAGTACATGTTTGCAGTACATAATGGTTACATTCACTGTAGGGAATTGGTACATGTGCATAATACTTTTCAATTCTTTTTTCCCCTTCTTCCACCCCTTTTATTTTTCTAGCATCAGTTTCATTTATTTATAAGATCTTATAAAGTTAATTATATATACAGGTTGAAAACCAGGCTAATGGACCAGAAAATACATAAAACATGTAAGATAGTTTTTATTGTTTGATTTTGTTAAGTCTGAGTTCAGTTTATCTGTTGAAGAACCCAAACCTTTTGATATTTAGAGATTCTCAATCTGAATTTTGTTGATTGCATGTATAGGATGTAGTTCACCATGTCCCTCTGTCCTCTGTATTTCTTGCTTTATTGCCAGTCCAGAGGCTGATCAGACGCAGCTTCAGTACCTGTGTATAGACTGCAGGTGGCGCTGCGCTTTCATTGCTGGGGACTGAGACGGGAGGTCTTGTGTGTCCGAGGTTAGCAGCTGTCATGATGTTCTAATGTTTGTATTCACTGGAGTATTTTTGTGGAGAGAGACTTTCTCCGGCCTGTCCGGTTATCTAGTGTTGCAGTGACCAGTGTCCAGGAGCACAGTTAAAGAAAGGGCAGGATGATTGCCTAATTCATTCCCTTTGTTTACTATTTTTTAAACTAATAAATCTTTTCCTTTTCATGTTATTCCAAGGAGACCAGTTGTTATTATCATTTTAAAATATTGTGAACTAAAGGATTTAACTGTATTTGATTGGAATTATTTTCTCTTTTAAATCTCTTTTTTTTTTTTTTTTTGTTTTTTTGGTGGTACTGGGGATTGAACTCAGGACCCTGCGCTTGCTAGGCAGGCGCTTATTCCACTGAGCTATATGCCCAGCTCCTTAAATCTCAAATTGTCCTATCCTTAGTCAATAGGGTCTTCAGATTGGCTCCTGAGGTTTTTGGCATAATGATACTAGATTTGGTTACATTTCTGTTATTTTCTGACAATATGTTTCAGGCTCATCTTTTCATTTCTTGCTGTAGATGTTGATTCAGCAATTTCTCCAAGAAGTCCTGATTCTCTTTAGTCAGAAGTGGTATTTCAAGACCAAAGTCTGGGCCCTAGGCATTTTCAGTAGATAGAACTGTGGAAAACATGTTCACATGCATCCTCTGCTTATGTGTTAGAATATTTGTGTGTGTGTGTTTATACACTTACAGTGAAGTGCCTCATGCATTAACGTGGTGCTGTGACGTCAACTGAAAGGTTTGCATAGATGCCCTGTGTTAAGTTGAAGAATTCCTTTCTTTTTTTAAATTTAATATAATTTTATTTTAAAGACAAAAGAATGGAGACATACGAACCAGAACAAGCCATAAACAATACCGAAAATACAAAATTATACAGAACATAGCAGGGAATTAGCACTGGATGCTGTATTACATAATGTCATCTTCACACTAGTTAACACACAAACATTAAAGGAAATACCAAATTATAGAGAAGATAGTAGGGAATCAGCATTGGATGCTGCATAACATAAAGTTATCTTCACTTCTGTTAATACAAAAACGATTGAGGAAATACAAATTATAGAGAACATAGAAGGGAATTAGCTCTGGATGCTGTCCTACATAATGTTACCTTCACATGTTACTCAGTTACACAGATGATGGCCCATTTGATCATTCAATTTTCTCCTCCCTCATCTCCGTTGCCCTAC